>JASTWK010001269.1:0-41736 GCA_030770225.1 Temnothorax unifasciatus
CTTTCCTCTTGTCTTTTCTCTCACATCATGAGAAAACATCGCCGGTACCTATATAGGATCCACTTTGCGCCTACAGGCGGTAATTTGCAACGCGATCAAAGAAACTTCGAAAACCGGATGGAAATAATTTCAAGAGGATGATTCATAAATATATTCCGATTTCAACGAGCGATACGCTGCTTGCTTTCTATCACTGTGTTTCAATGTGCAAGCTTGCCTGCGTGCGGGATTGCACCATGAAGACTCTTCAGCTTATTCAGCTTCGAAGAAAAATACAAGTTGACGTTCAATAACGAGAACCTTATACGATAACGAGTCTTCCGCGAAAATAATGAAAACGAATAGACATTTATAATAACTCGTGAACACAGTTGAAGAATTTTCAGGGTTTTGACGTTCATAGATCTGTCGAATCTCGTTTCTCCGAAAAAAAATCGGCAGCATCGCACTTGCCTCCTCACCGATGTGAAGTTAGCGCCCAACTTTAAGATATCAAAAAACGCCCAACGCTATTCGAAAGAGAATCATTTGTACCCGTTTGTACCTCCGTTTGAATCGTTTGTACCTCAAAGGTTTCTCTTTCGAATGGCGTTGGCCGTTTATCGATATCTCAAAAATTAACGAAGTACCTCTTGGACGTTTTTTGAAAAGCTTGTACTTCCGGTTCCTTTGAGGTACAACAATTTAAACGGATGTATGAACAGGTACAAACGATTCTCTTTCGAATGGTGTTGGACGTTTTTTGATATCTTAAAGTTGGGCGCTAACTTCACATCGGTTGCCTCCTCTCTTCCATCGCGAGCTACCTATGGATCATCACGACCACGAAGATTTATCTCTCGCGCTCTAATTGAGTTCTCAGCGAATCCGATCGCGATATAAAGCACGCGCGATATCTCGGGGAGGAAAGAGGAGGAGGAGAAAGAGCAGGAGGAGGAGGAGGAGGAGGAGGAAGAGGACCTCGTACGTCGCACACGTACGCGCGATTCGTCGTCGGTCGCGTGGCCCGCGAGATGCAGCTTTGGAGCATCGCAAACGGCGGCCACCTCTCTTTCTCCCCAAGGGAAGATGAGGGCATCGCCCTGACCGTGACCTAGCCACCGCTCTCCACGGGCATACAAACGTGCACGTACGCGTACATCCTACGCCGCGATCGACGCACGCGAAGTGGCCAGTTTGTACGGCTCTCGGGCCAACACACGTGCGTATCTCCTCGACGTACAAGGTGTTCCTCCGCCTGCGTGTGCTACGTCGTTGTTTATTGCTTGAAAAGAAAAAAAACCCGACGGGACAATTCTTCATTACGGTCTAACCGGCCTTGAGCCAGGGATATCGCGATTGCGATAAATCTCGAGGTTTCTTTTATTTGGAAGAAAGATAGGAGTAGGTACGACGTATGATTAGAAATTTTTTAAACTGAAATCTCGTTTGTTTAGAGAGAGTGTTATATCACGCGTATCGCGATGGATAACATGATTTCTGTCATATCGTAGAACTGCATGTATGTTTTACTTTTTGCAGTAAATTTGTTCTATTTTTATATTCATTTTTTGATTGGTAAAACTTGTAATAGGTATCACGTCCCTATATTTTTCTCTTTACAAATCATCTTTCTACACGTTTTGTTCGCGAATAGTAGCCAAAACAACACGAGACGTCAATATTGGAAAATTCTTGATAAATAATCGCGAGATAGCCGGTAAAAGCGCACAGATACGCGCTCCTCCGGCGTATTTCTGGATGCACACGTATATGCAGCATACACGCGTAGGAGAGGGCACTCACGATCACGCGATCGGACCCGAGAAACATGCCTATGCGTGCGTACCGATCGTATGTACGGGGCCCGCATGCACGTCTGGACCGACAGCGAAACCGGCCCAAGCCTCTACGTCGCGAAGAACTGCCTTCGCATTCGCGA
This sequence comes from Temnothorax unifasciatus, assembly GCA_030770225.1. Classification (NCBI taxonomy): domain Eukaryota; kingdom Metazoa; phylum Arthropoda; class Insecta; order Hymenoptera; family Formicidae; genus Temnothorax; species Temnothorax unifasciatus. The sequence continues at coordinate 1,922 of JASTWK010001269.1, forward strand.
AGGTTGTGCTTTTCCTCCGCGCATATTTCGCCGTGGATTTGCCGCGCGACGTCTCGGTCCAGTCGCGTCGCTTACATAAGCGCGTGATAAATCCCCAGTCTCTTTGCTCCTTTTCGTCCTAATGGCGAATCAAGGGTATCCTGATACCCTTGCGTCTTCGCCGTTCTACCTCGTGGAGGCCTCGAAGAAGCGAAGGCGTAGATCCTACAGCTTACTTATCCGCGCAGATGACATTTTCCTCTCGACGACTGACTCTTCTGCTTCAATAAAGCAACTCGTGAAATACGACGAAAATTAGCGCGTCTTTACAATGTAAAAGTGTAAAACGATTTTTGAAAAAGTTTATCTAGACTTGGAATTATTTTGACGGTGTACCATCACACTTAATTTGTTGTCGTACGTTTTTATTGACGACTCTTGAGTCATCCCATAAATAATGCGGTATAAAAAGGAGCTTAATTTATTCTTAGCTCAAAACCGAGAGACTTTTATCGCCAGGGGATTAAAAATTTAAAATTAAGATGAGAAGAAGTTGTAAATAATAATAGAAAATATATTTTGGAGTAAAATTAAAGTGTCCAATTTTTTGTTTTATTTCAAAAATATCTACAAAAATCGTATTACTGATGGGACCCAATACGTAACGCATTCAATTGATACAACATATTTGCATACTAGTCTTTCTTCTCTTTATTTTTTATGTAGTCATTTATGACACGGCATATGTAATTTATGGCACACGCGTCAATCGAGGGTCCTTGACAGCACACAGCCACTGCTAATAAAAAAAGTAGCGTAGAAAGCAGTTCCTATAATACGGCCGGGATCAACGTCGACCAACCGTAGATGAATTGGACGTTCTATAAAGGCGGCAGCGCGAGCTTGGCGTTTATGGTTTATGATGACCAGAGTGCTCGATGACCGTAAAACACCCTGACATAGTTTAATAAAAGACCGAAGCCCGACCAACGGGGCTCGGTGGCATAAAGCAATCGTTTTATGTACCATAAAATGTTACGGCGGCTTTTCGCGCGAGGGGGCCTTGTCGCGTCTGGAAGAAAGAATAAAAGTACAGACGACGAAACGTCGCGACGCTCCGCGATAAGCGCGTATCCAGTTCAATGTTCGCTGCGAGCTGCGCGCGGCGGCGGCGGCGGCTACGGAACAATCGATCATTCTTGATCTCAATATGGATATATTTATTCATCATATCATTTTAACGTCGGTCGCATCAATCGTTTCTTCCGAGTTGTACACACAGATATCGACAGCTGAGAATAACCGCCACTGCGGTTACGCAACAATGATCGTCTGTTGTGCTGGCAATGTGTGAAACTTCGTGGAAATCTATCCAGGTCGAGTTTAAAAAACAAAGTCACTGATATAATTTGTCATGTGACATTAACGCGCGTGTGCTGAAAGAAGACACTGAATTATATTCCTTGCCGTAATATCATAAATAAAAAATATTTTAATAATTAATATAATAAAATAATAATACTTAATCAAGAGCGAAGTTTTATGCATTAATTTATTTTCTCAAAAATATTTTCTATGAATGCTATATTTTTTAAATCTTAAATATTAATTACAATTATCGTAAACAAACATTATATTTCTTGGAGCGTGTTATCTCAATAATGGTAATAATTGCTAATAATGAGAAATAATTCACAATTGTCAGATCGCCAAACGATTTTAATACGTTATTCCTAGTTCTTCGGAGCATAGTGATTAATTGATTCGCTTGCTACTGGCTTATTTGCGAGACGAAAGACCGTAGAAGGGTATAAACGACGAACGCAATTAGCTTGCAGGGATAAAAGGGATTTCATGTTGTGCCGAGATGAAAAGACGAAAAGCGCTCCGCGTAAAAGGACACACGCTCGTAAGATTCGAAAAATACGAGATTATTTTGGCGAACTGACGGATTTGCCATACGATCCAGGCGGCTTTTTAGACGCGGTTGCGCGCACAAAATAGCGGGCCGCGATATTTTCAGAACGTATGCGACTGCAACCGCGATCCGCCGCGCTACTGCACCGGGATGCAACGACATGGCATTGTAAATTGTGCCCCAGTGATATTATAGATACATAAGAATATATTTCTTTGTGCGCTTATGAATATTTAGATGCAATCTCGTGGCTGTTGGTTAATTAATTTGTAATGTGGATTATATAGCATGCTTGATAATGAATGTTACGCATTCGTCATATCCATTTAAATTGAATTACTTTTCTCACAAATGTTCTGTTCATTGCAACGATATTTGATTTTTATTTTTGTTTTTCACAATATTCATTGATCCATAGTTCTTGGTTCTTAATAAATATCTCTTATAAATGCATCCCGTTTTTTCATTGCTACCACAATCTATTTCGGAACGCTGATTTCAGCAGCAGTACTGTCAGCGCATTTCAGAAGACAGCTTATACATATATCATTATGTAAATGCTATTTTTGAATGTCGAAGAGTTATTTCTTTCTTTTATTTATTGACGGAGAACGAGCGAGAAAAGTTATTCGTACAATCTTATGAAACTCTTGTTCCTAGAGCGACTGGAAAAACGCACTGAACACGCGATACCGTCACGACATGGCACTTAATGCTTTAATTACGCATATTCTTCACGCGAGCGTCGATACTCACGCTCCATCGGTCTTTAGCAAATTTTACACGAAAGCGCGAACGTTAACGAAAAAATTATGTTCAAAGTTCAGCGAGCGGAAATAATCAGATCGACTGCGGTTCACCGCGGTCTTCGGATAAACTAAATAAGACTGCTGGAAAACGCCAGACTGTCATATGCGTGTTCGCGCACGAGCCAAGCAGCGCGGACAGAAATATCCAGCCTTGACTTCCTCTTTTTCCTTTTTTTTTCTTGTTTTGTTTTTTCTCGTCAATTTTCTTCTTCGAAGACTGCATTCCGCGCCGTTCGCTCCAGAACTGCTTGCTGAAAGGATCATTTGCTCTCGGCGCGGAGAGTCTGCGCGCGCGAGCGATCTGAAGCGGACAGATCTGAGAAGCATCGCTGCTCGCCGACGCGTCGCGTCGTCGTGTTGCTCGTCTCTGCGACGCGCGCGATTTGGTACACGCCAGTAGGCACGATCGTCTACCACGGCATTAAAATGATTGCGATGTCATAAGTGTCATAGGGATTCTATCGACTGGCGAGCGATGCAATCGGACGTATCGAAGTCTACGACCCCGGCGCGACATGCTCCGCCGTGGCGAACGAGCGGCAGCTATCAGCGAATGCATCTCGATGTGCCGTACCGTAGACATCCGCGAGGCCGGGAAAATACGATTTGAATCGCTTCGGAGCGTCTTGAGATCGTTCCCCTTTAAAAATTGAAACTGAAGACGTTGACGAAGCGTCTTTTTAAAATGCTTTGTATATAGTTATTTTTATTGTAAATTGTTCAGGAGAGAGAGAGACAACGATACAATTCTAAAATATCGTGGAAACTTCGGATAGAATTTCAAGAATTTATCTCTTTATTGCAAGTTTGTTTTAATTTCTCTTGTGAGATGGAGGTGATACGTATTTCGGGAGGGAGCGCTTTCGGAAATAACACACGTGTAGCGGATATGACGCGTGAACGTAAACCGAATATGATAATATTTGTGCGCAGAGCGATAAATATTTTCGAGACTTCAAGGCGAACATCAGCTACAAATGAAAGTCTAAAACTAAAGCGAAATATATCTGTGATACAAAACGAATCGATTATTCGCATTATCAGCTATTTATTTTTATTTTATTTTATTGCAAGAAGATTCATAAATTATTAATGTTACCGAGTTAGGGCCAAAGCACGTAACATGACGTAGCGATATACGACGGTCGTAGTCCCCGACCTGACAGATCAGGATACGCCAAAGTTTGTGCGTTACTTACTAAGTCCACGACTACGACTGTTATATGTGCTTTGGCCCTTATTATAGTTATTCTAAAAGAATATCTCACCAAAACGAGCATCAAAATTGACTATAAATTATATCGATGACTCTTTTTTATTATTTTTATCAGAATTTAAGTAATTTTGACTTCGTTAATCACATTTCGTTGAATATAAAACGATCGAGAGAGGCAGGCTTTAATATATATTTATTATCCTATCGCGTAAAGATTTTCTATTAATCTTTAGCACTTATTTTTGACAGGAACGGGACTTAGGATGGGCCGAGCCATGCGAACAGGTGTCGTTCAACATTGAAGAGGAGTATCTTAAAAAAGCGAGAGAAGCAGGAAAGCGCGAAGGATGCCTTCGTCGCAAACCGCCGCATCCGAGCGGCGAAACGAAAGAGTGGTTAGTACCCGTTGCGAAATGTTTTCTTTTGTCTCTCCAAAAGTGATTATGTTTAAAACGAGTTAATTACGCAAGTAATACGAATCAAAAGATTGATTTATAATGTCCGAGAAAGAGAATAAATTCTATAGGTTCAAGATAGATTTTTATTTTTTATTTTTTAAATTTAAATCTACGTGATAACATTTCTAAACGCTTGTTTGTAGAGAACTGTCTACATACCATTCCACTTTAGTCTATACAAACATTATTTGAGATTAGTATTATGACTTTTGTCGTTATGTATATGTAGATATTATCGATGTGTTTGATAAAGCATGAAATGTATAGAAGAAATATGTCACATATGATCTCTTTTATCTTTTCACAGCCGACGCACGAACCACCGAAATTAAAAACGACTTTAAAGACGCCTCCCAAACAAGCGACCAATCCTTTACAATTTGTCAAAGTCGGACCATGTTCGCTGTATCGAACCGCGCAGGAGCAACTACAGAAAGTCCAAGAGGTGAAGAAAATCAAACAGGAAGTCCGCGATGATCCTGAAGATTGGCAATCGGTGAGTAACTTTAAAAACATGCCTTATTAATAAAAAGGAGAAGTATTTGGCACTTGATAGTCGACTTTAATTATAATTTGTCATTACAAAGATCATTAGTAATTAATCGAATTAAATATCAATATCGAAATTTATTTATTAAAATATCAATATCAATTTTCTTATTAGTTAGAAGTTAACTAAATATCATATATTTTGATATATTATTACATATTTTATTTTGAAATTTATTTAAAAATTTATATGTAGAAGATTAGTGGGTTAGTGTAATTTTCTTAGTAACGAAAGGGGACATTCCGTCCGTAGAATTTGGATAACTGGAAGAGTAGCCGGAGGAAGCGGCAGGAACATATAATCGAGCGGGTGGTCGAGGTGAAGAAACTCGAGTTAGAGGAGCACGACCGTCAGCGTCGTCGGAATAAGACCTTCTCGGAGATGATGGAGGAGCGTGGTAACAGAGGCCGTAAGCTGAGCATCAGCCTAGCTATGTACAACGACGAGGACGCGAATGATCTCAGCGACCTCGGGATCGGTACCAGCAGCGGCAAGAGCTCGGTCAGCGGTGATACGCATGACGACACGCATAGTGTTCTGGTACGCATTTATTCAAACACGTGCATAATACGCACCTTGTGTCAACTCGCTTTTGAGGAATAGTATTTCCGATTCCATTAAATTTATTGACATAAATTTTACGGTTAGGAAAATTTATTTTTTTAATTCTTAATTTATTTATGAACACCTTTACATATTTTAAGCAAATCAATGAGATTTTGGTCGTTGCATAAAATTTTAATTTGCATTTTATTGTTTTTTTTTCTTTTATTACGAATTTATAAATGTATACGAGAGTATCAGCTAGTGAATTTAAAACTTACCGCCACATTGCGATCTCACCAAGCCATATTAATCGCTTGGCCATGTCCGCTGTACGTTCTTACATTTGTTTATGCCATGTGTCACCTATAAACATTTATCTAGTCTTAAGTTACCCGTCGCGCGATTAATAGTCATTCCTATATTAGATCGACAGGAAGAGAGTAACATTACGAGTTAAAACGCACCTTTTTCTTATGAAAAATCTTATCTATTCTCACGAAAACAGCTATTATTATTTAATAATAATACGCTTGCTCGTCAAATTTTAGAGCGACAGGGACAGCGAGATCGAGAAGAGCCATTCGGACGTCGATAACGCCACCGATGTGACCTCATCTTCAATGACGAGCATTGCAACGCTGACGACGATGGCGGCAACAATAACGACTACATCAGCAACAGCAACGATCGCATCAGCAACAACGACGACAGTGGATACGGCGATGGCATCGACGACGGCACCGACGACAACGACGGCAACGACGACGTCTACCGCGAGAAAAATGTTCGGTGGTGCTTTTCATGACAATCTGAATCACAATCAGGAGTACGATTCCGGTACAACCGCGACAACGAGCTCGCCCGAACCGGAAGAATATACATACGAAGGCGCCATTCGCGGTTACGTGTCGAGAGTATCGCAAAACATACCGCGGAGATCCTTGACCGGGATCGACTCCAAGTTGGAGGCGGCAAAATCGTCGATGAACGGTTCGAAGACGAACTTGAACGACGATAGTAGTAAGTCCCCGCTGTCGGTGGTAAAAGTGGATATATTGAAGCGACGCGAGGTATTCGAGAAGGCGTCGCAGAAGAGCAACGACAACAAGACGAACAACAGGCTGTCCGGTGACTTCACTGGCACGAAATCAATCAAAGAAAGACTGTCGAGTCTCGAGAGACAGAAGTACGAGACGGAGAATGGCGACAAGGCCACCAACAAGACCCTCAACCGATTGTCCGGTGACATGAGCTCTATCCGGGAGAGGCTTACCCACTTGGAAAAGCAAGCTTCGGAGCGAGAGAGCAAGAGTTCCGTTCACCGTAAGCTCAGCACGGAGGATTTGGAGACGGTAAGGCCTCTCAGGGAGAGACTGTCCACTCTGGAGAAGTACAGCAGCAGCGACGAGTCCTCGGTGCCGACTACGACGAATGAGTCACGCTCGCACAACGGCGAGCTCACCGCCAGGACAATTAAGGATCGTCTAAGCGCACTGGACGCCGCTAGGGGCAAGGACGCGACGGACAAACGGGGGCCCGCACACGTCGGCAAGCATCCGCTCTGTTTTCGTGATCAGGAGAGCAGAGTCGACACGTCGACGCCCAGCGAGAGGAGCTCGTCGCCCGACTCGGAGTACCGCGTACCGCGAGCCGTCTTCCACAGAAGTCTGGACTCCCTAGACGCGGACGCGTCCAGCGGCCCGGATACCTTCGAGCGCGTGCAAAGCCTCGAGGAGCTCGATTACGGACGACAATATCCCGCTTCGTCGTCATCCGCGGAACTCCTGAATGACACGGACCGCGAGGACTCGGGTATCCATACCGCGGACGTAAGTTGCTCGGTCAGCCAAGCAGACGAGCCGATCGATGAGGAGATCGTGCAGCACACCGGCGGCGCGATCGTCGAACGACGAGAAGTCATCGTCGAGGAGCGGGTCAAGCCTACGTCCGTCATCCAGGAAGACGCATCGACGTCGAGTACGATAGTGGAAATGCCGAACGACACCACGACGGCTACGCACCCACAGTTCACCAGCCACCGGGAGACAGTAGCAGTGAACAAGGTAAGGGAAATATTGTGGTGCTTTTGATATCTCAATTCAAATCCAAGAGTCCCGTATTCGAAGAGGAAAAATTCGTGTTTTCGTGACGATTTTTATTTTACACCTCTAAGATGTAGGCATGGCAACTTAAACTGAATTTTTACATATTTTTAATTGATACCCCATATTCTAGAAAAACATAATTCCATTACTAGCTGCATTTTTTCTGATACGTCTATACTTGAAAAATCAGGCATTGAGCGCTGTTTCTATCGTACTATCCTTTGTTCAACTTCTTTTCTTCTTTCTGGTTATGGGGTAACTATATATCAGGTTGTAACTGTTTGATTCTGTAGGGTACTGCTGACACCTCTGGGGAACTATCGACTAACAAATCACAGTCGCAAGCGCGCGTAGATACCGTTACTAATTCTAATACACTTCGTTCGCATACTTCCGTACTTCGCGCGATCACCACCCACCCGAGTCCCAAAATACCTCCGCGAGAGACCACGATTCCCGAAAGCCTTTCGAAACCGCGAACATTCGGCAAAGACGCGACCGAGTTCAAGACAGATTCCGAGCCGAGTCCCAACGAGTCCATAGTATCGGCCAGCCTGAAGCTCTCCATCGAGCAAGCGAGACCGAAATTTGTCGGCCAAGCGAAACGGCAGAACTTGTCCAAGGAACACCTCTCCAATCTCCCTCAGCCGTGTTCGGACACCATCCCCGTCGCGGAGACGTACCAATTGTCATTTCCCTCCATCAGAACGACGACGATCCCGACCAGCCTCTCTCTCGAGGCCAGTCCGGTTTCCAAGCCCGCTTCATGCCGCGCCACGTCCAAGATTCCCACCCCTCTCCCTCGCAAAACCGCCAAATCCTCGCCGACGAGTCCCGACTCTGTCTTGACCTCGTCCGCTTCCAAAACTTCGCCCTCGAAGGCGCACGGCGCGAATAACAAGCCCACGACGAGTCAGTCTCCCTGCCCGATTCGGAGAACGTCCGAGACGGCGACCGTCGAGATCCCCTCGCCCGTGTCCCCGCAAGCGAGTTCAGCGGAACTTCCGCCCTCACCCTTGTCGAGATTCGCCCCAGGGAGCGCGCGACGCCACGAGGAAGCGCTACCGCCTGCGGAACGACGTCGCACCGTGGTGGAGGTGTGCGAGAAGGTGGTGGTACCTCAGGGCAAGGCGCCCACGACGCCGCCGGTGACGCCGTTCATCACGGTGAACCGGACAGCCCCCGTCGCCGAGGTTAGAAGCGAAGCTCAGCAAGCCGGCAACGCCTCGAAAAATTCCTAAAAGACGCGAGGACCATCTTTCCCCGACAATAACAACCGCGCACTGTCCCCTCCGCTTTTGGTCAGCCGCTAGACGAGCCGTGCTAGATCTCTGATGTATGTAGAGCCACCGTCTCATCGGGCGTGTGGAAAACGCGAGGGTGTGTCGAGGGTGTGAAACGCTGAGAGAACGAGGGTAGCCAGGAGCAACTCCGTCTCGTCGCTTCGACCTTAGCCGCGTGCCAACTGCGTTGCCTATCAGCCGGACCGGGTCGAACGGGTTGTACCGACTCTTCTCCGCTTAACGTTTACACTTTCGCGAAGGTCAGCCGGGTTACGCTCCCAGTTCTTCGAAGACTCGAGGGAGGCTCCTTCGAGGGAGGGATTATTATCTTTATAAGGGATTTAGCATTAACGAGCGCGCGAATCGCTGTCGTCTCCACGCTCATCGAGCGCGAACGTGAATCTAAACTACGTACAACCATCCGCTAGTCATGTAAATAGGCGCGACGCAGGTGCGAAGCTATAAGATAATCTCCGGTTACGATACGTAGACTTTAGATCGGATTATATGCGGAAACTCTACCGTGAAACTGCATGCCGTTACGCGTTAGTACGGCGCAACGACGACTTGTAATGGAGTTCACAATTGCGGTATTACCGATGTCCGCGACATAAAAGCGGACAGGGCAGCCTTAAGCGCTATCGAATATATGCAATATACGCCGTTTAAGAAAGACGTAACGGCCGATCTCGGCATTAATTGACTTTAATCGGCAGTTTAACTCTATATCCCCTTCGCGATTGCGCTTCGCGAGAGCGAGCGTACGGTCGAACTGGTTGATTAAAGTTCACCGCCGATATCGACCGTAAGCGGGAATAAACTATTGTGATAACACGTTCGATCGCTCCTCATCTTAATTGCGATATTAAGTCGAGCACGTTAATTAAAATATCGGTGATATCACCGGGGCCGTTTCTCCGTGGAGAAACGCTCGGATAATTTCGCTTGCGACGCTCTGCGTAGCGAACTTTAAAAGTATACTCGCCGACACTTGACGCGTGATTATGACTAATTGTCATGGAACTAATTGTCATATAAGCGGTCGACCGAGAGAGAACGAACAACGATGAAATATAAGATACATTGGCCAACGAAACCCTGCCGTGTGTCGTATTATTTTCTCACGCATTCACGTGGATTTTATCTCGCGGAGTAGCAAAGTTTTTTTTCTCGCTGTCTAACTTCTTTTTTCTTCAATTTTATTATTTGCTTTTTGTCACATTAATTATCGTCGAGGAAAAATCAATTCTGGATCAGTTGAAAGAATTTGCGCCCGCAGATTTCAATTCACTTTTATATCATTTATTTCATCAAGTTAATTTGTAGCGACATGTAAATCGTGAATTTTGACGAAGCGAGAGGTCCGTTAAATAATGCAAACAACTTGTCGACGCAAATCTTGGCCGCGGTTCATCTCCACGGTTAATAGGGCGCATAAATACGCTCTTTTAATAAACGGCCATGCGTTCAAAGTACGATGGACATATCGGCCGCGTGACGCGCGGTGTCGAGGGTCAATCGCGGTGACAGTTAATTACTAATAAAGAACCGACCGCGCCGACCGTAAAAAAAGAGCAGCCATGCGAGCCACGTCGCCACGTTTCAACGATATTTCCATCAACGGTTTGTCGCTCGTTTTGTCGGAGCGCGCGATCCGCTTTCTTTCCACGCGTCGTCTCTCGATCCTCCGATACACCGAAGAGGTAAGACGTCTATGTACTCTTGATTGCTTCGAGCAAGCAGTCGATTTGCTTGAGCTGTGTGTTAGCCCCCCCTCGTGTGGGACACCGTGTCGAGACGAACGGCTTCTTTTTCTTTTCTTTTGTTCAGTAGACTCCCAGAACGAATGGCAATTTCACGAAGACACGCATGTCCGTACGGATAATAGACCCCGTTCGGGTTCAGGGCCTACCTTCGGAAGTTCTCCACGCGAAATATATTCCGATGTGTCTTAATAGCAACGGTAGAGATGTGCGAACTATTCGAATACGAATCGAATCGGATTCGGAGAATCGGTTTTGATTCGAATTCGAATTTCTTTCGAAAAAGAATTTATATTATACTTATAATTAATATTATTTTTCCACGTTAAAATATTCTCTTATTGTGTTAAAATTCAATCAAATAATTATTATATTGTTAATTAAAAATTATATTTCAACGATTCGATTTGACTCGAATTCGAGGAAGATAATGAAATTCTTCTATTCGATTCGTTTCGACGTGAAAAATTCTTGATTCGCACATCTCTGAGCGACAGCAAGGAATAGCAAGAGAGAGAAAAGAGACATTGCGCGTTGAAACAGCAATCGGGAGTCATCTCTCTATTCTAGTATTCTCTAAAGGAACGGCTTGAGCAATCTGAAATAAAGATAAGAATAATGTTGAGGTCATATCACTGATAGTATCTGCCTCGTTTATAATGCGTTGGCACTCATAAGAATTTTAGGCACGCGCCTAATTTGTCGATGAACGGTGGATAAGGTGGGCCCTGATCGAATTCTTTCCTTATCAGTCTCATTTAGAGTCTCACAAATACATTTAGATTGTATATTTAATTGGTGAATTCCATATCGCGTCGCACCTGCACTTCATCGGAGAACTTGTGCCTCGATAGCGGAGGCTAGATATCCCTCTTATCTCTCTTTCTCTCTCTCTCTCTCTCGATCGCCGAAAGACACTTTATTGCGCCGTGTGCGCGAGCACAGCCGGCTTTTAATCAGTCCGACAACACCTGACATCACGGTGATCTAGTAGTTGGGCGATTTTCGAGGCGTGTGCACGATCCGCTTGCCACTTGAGAAAGTGAACGTAGCATTTCCCTTTCCCGTGTGCTCGTCACCCGCATGCGAATTTCCGAGTATGACTCGTGAGGTAAGAGGTACTACCGAACGGTTGAGCGTGTGTGTCTCTGTCTGTGTGTGTGTGTGTGTAAAGTGAGTCTTTTTTAATTTTGCCGTGTAGTGTTTGAAGAGATCGCGTGATCGAGTTGCTTCGATCGACTTGGCACTTGTAGTCTTTCCTCGACAGCCTAAGAACGCCTCAATTCGCTTTTGAAAGTGAACGAGAAAAAGTGCTGAATAAGCTACTAGCTTCTAGTGTTATCTGTACATAGAAATGCAACAATTTTTTTAAAAATTGTTCCGCTTTGAGAAACGGAGTGGAAATGAGAAGAGTCGCGGGGAATTAGATTTGTTCTGAACTGACATATTAATGTTTGATTGGTCTTGATTTTTACGCAATTATTCCGTGTTCAATTTCGATTAAAATTGATCCGACGTTTCTCTCATTTCGGACGCGTTTAATCGCATTTTTATTCTTTATTCGCACCTCTGAAGCTTCTTTCTTTTCAATCGCTTACAATCTTATAATGCTTTATAATTCCTTTTAATTTTTAAAAAGGGCGTCACACAAGTGCATGGAAGGCAATTCACACCATGTTTGACACACGATTAACGGAGCTTCTTACCCGACGATGCTTTACTGATCACGCATCGCCGCATCCAACAAATTATTTTTGTTGTTGCAATATTCCACGTTAAAATATTCCACAAAACAGCGCCATGCGAAGATTTTGCAATAATCTGCATTCAGTAATTAAGATTACGCGAAGTAATATGTTCTTTTCCACGAGTGTTCGAAGAATCCGCTATAGACGAGACGACGGTTGTGTGCGAGAGAATACGAGGGATCTCTCGATCGTAAATTGTCGTTATTCGGGGTCATCGCCCAAAATCAGTGCTCCCCGAGTTCGCGTCGATTGATATCGCTGCAATGTTGAGCCTCGATACGTTTTCACAAAGGCGCGTCAAATCGCGGAGAAAAGCGCACGTGATTGCGGAGAGTCATCGGGACGTGTAACATTACGCAACGTGCGTCGACCTGGTAAAATGCGCCCGCGTATTCCCACAGCAGGAATTTCACATCTGGTATACGCGCGAGACATTCTCCCGACGGTTTTTTTTTTCTTTTCGCGCAACCGCTATACATGCTGGGAAAATATGCCGATCACAATTGTCGGTGAAACACACGGCGTCGAAGTGCATTATATTATGTCATTTAACGATTGCGTCATCCGCGAACGCGGATGCACGAGCCTCAAATATCTCGGAGTAGGCCAGTCAAATTAGACATTGAGGTCTCAAGTGATGCGAACTTTTTTATTCCTTTTTAGGCGTGTTGGGGGTGTTTAAAAAAGCTTATTTCTGAGTTGTCGTATTATTTGACCCAGTGCTTTTTGAGGGGGGGAGGGGGAACCTAAATTTTTGCGGTTTTTTGCATTTATCTCGTTTCGATTAATAGATAGCACTTTTTCGCTCCTGAGAAAGTTGTAGGGCTTGAAAAAACGAAGAAAATGAGCGGTAACTCGTTCCGATTCGTCAAAAATTCACTTTTCGATTGCATTTATCAGAAAAGAAATAGAAGCGAAAAACGCGCCGAGTTCCGAACGCTCGGCTCGACACGCGCGACTTCCGGAGGCTCCCCTGGGCTCAATTTTTGACGCATAGGAACGAGTCACCGCTCATTTTCTTCGTTTTTTCAAGCCCTACAACTTTCTCAGGAGCGAAAAAGTGCTATCTATTAATCGAAACGAGATAAATGCAAAAAACCGCGAAAATTTAGGTTCCCCTCCCCCCCTCAAAAAGCACTGGGTCAAATGATACGACAACTCAGAAATAAGCTTTTTTAAACACCCCCAACACGCCTAAAAAGGAATAAAAAAGTTCGCATCACTTGAGAGCAAAGCCTTTTTTTTGTCTAATTTGACTGGCCTAGAGAGCATAATCGCGCAACTTGAAAGCGTCGCAATACGATTACTTGTCGTTAGAATTTTTTTGGTTTTTTTAAGTGATCTCGCAGTTATCGCGCGTTAACTAACGAGCTCTCTGACGCTCTCTCGCTTTCGTACATTAGCCGCTAAAGTTGATATATATTACGAAACATTTTTCCAGGCGCTTCTCAAATAATCGGGTTAATTAGGATAATTAGAAACCGAGAGGCGAGTCGCGATATTTTTCAATTATACAATTTAATCGTCGTAATGTCGCAGTGTCACATTTATCCTCGCGTCACGATTACCCTAATTACTTAATTAATTAGTATCAAAAAACATATATTTTTTTTTTACATATCCTCAGGACGTTAATTAGCCCGTCGAGAGATACGTCTGTATCCTTGAGCACTAATGAGCGCGGTCGGGATACCGAGGGAGGACGATTTTGTCCTTTTAAATCAGAATTCATCCGTCTCCGCGATCTTCGCGGATTTTGAGAAATGCTATTCCGAACCATCATCATCCGTCGATTTGCATAGAATGTAGCGTTGCAAAATCTTGGCACACGGCGCGCGATACTGCATTTTACATGCCTCGGCTACACCACGACTCGTCCCCTCAGGAACGGATCGTTATCGAGAAAGCGGACCAAGAGGAGGAGACGGCCGCCACCGCTGCGAATCGCCCGGCGGCTCCCGCAGTCGAGCACAAGCGGCAGGAAACGACGGAGACGTCGACGAGCGTCGGGATGCCCGCCGCCGCTGTCCCGACCATGAAGAAGTGCGACGTCGACGTCGACGTGCACGACGCGCCTAACGCTACGGTCGCCACGCCGTCGACCGCCGACCATCCGCTGGAACGACCGACGAACCTGAGCTTAGCCAAGCAGGAAGTTGGTTTGGTCGACGCGCTGAACATCCCGAGTCCAGCCTCGCCGATCTCCAAACAAGTTAGTTACAAAATCACATTGATCTCTTTTGCACAGTGTAGAATTTCATGGGACAATTCATAGACATTCTTTGTTATTTATAGATTCTACCGCTAACTCTGTCCAACGACGAGGAGATAATCGCCGATCAACCTTTCCTTCTGAGTCCGCCGACGAGCGTGGAACCCCCGAAGGAGAAACCACCGCCGCCACCGGTGGACATCAGCGATGATGAGAATCCTGCTCCGGAGCCGCTCAAGAGATTAAACTCCACTCGCAGAATAAAGAAAGAGCTGCGCACGAGACGCTCGGATTTCCTCGGTATCGAAGGGGTAAGCGCGAAAATCCATCTACTAATTTCTACTCGTCTCACAGTTGCTTAAAAAATAATCGATTTAACTAACAGATTTATACGAGCGTTCTCGACGTCGATTTTGTTAACAGCAGGTCAACGACGACGATCTCGAACCTGAGTTGACGCTGACGAAACCACCGGACATGGCGGCGATTCTTGCCGAGGAGAGACGCATCGAACAACTCCATCGTCGCTCGTACGACACCGACAGTAACTACGAGCAAGATTCGAGCCACGAGAGAGATTCCGGGGTGGAATTAGGACACGTCGAGGACTGGGCGAAGCAGCCTGTTAGCCCCGACATGTCGCAGCACAGCAGACAGAGCAGCGAGCCTTTCGGCGCCAGTGTGACTTCCTCCGAGGAGGACGAAATCACAAAGAAGGAGCGGGAGATCATCGAGGTCCTCGAGAAGGAGGAACAGTGGCGATATGGCGATAATCGCGAATATAACAGGTACGAATAAATTTTATCAGGCACGCAATTTTTTTGCTATTTCCCTTTGCGGATATAAATGTTCAAAAGGGACATATACTCTTTAAAAAATATATCTAAAAGATCTTGAGTTTTTCAAATATCTTTATATATTTTTTTTGTTAAAAAAACGCTAGATTTATATTGGGGATGAATAAATCATCAAATACATTGTTTTGATGCCATAGTGACTTAGGGGAGAGACTTGCTCACAAACTGCGTGAACTCGAGGAAGAGAAGATGCAGCTGGAGAGGGAGGCGATATTGCGCTGCAATGAGGACGCGTTTCGCAAGAGGGACGACAACGCACGTAAGCAGGAAGATGCTTCCTCACACGAGCAACCGCAACAGCAACACGATGAGACAGCGAAACAGCGGGAGATCCAGACGCGAACGACGGAGGAGGAAGCGAAGTACGTCGGAGACAAGCGAAAGGACGAGGAGCTTGAGACGCAGTCGGAACAACTGAGGATGCAGAACGAGATCGAGGAGAAAGAGCGGCGAGTCGCTGATGCGTGTCGCAAGGAGGAGATGCGCATCCGAACGATGGAAAGTCAAATTCGCGAGCAAGAGGTAAGGCAAATCCTTCGGTTTTACATTCTTCGAACGCGAGACTAACGAGGAAAAAGAGGCTGATTTTATAAGTAGATAGTGAATTTATAGAACGAGGTACCTATTATCTTTCGAGTATATTCTTTCTATGACAATTTCTGCCAATCGTTTTTGTTTTCCCCGGGGAAATTTGAAACTATGCACAAATTTCTTCTAGCCGAGGCACGCATTTTTAACCGATAGCTTGGAAATATTATATCCTTGGGGCAATGTTATCTTGATTCTCGTCAATGTCTCTATCCGATCGTATTACTTTTATTTATATATTGAGAAATTGCACGGTAGTTATTATTTCAACATTGCCCGAAGGATTCGATCGGTTCAGTAGTATGGTGCAAATCAAGTATATAGCGTAGTGTAAATATTGATAGAGGGATTGCTAATTATTCGCAGAGCAAGGCATTGGTCGGTGCTGGGTTGAGCAACAACGAAGATGAATTCCCTTCCGGGGTAAGACAACAGTTGTCTTCACCACTGTTTTAGTCGCTTGTTTGCACGGAACTTTTACATATATAAATATTCGTATAGGAATTCTGTGCATCCCTTTATTACTATCCCTTTTAAATTTCTTTCGGACATTTCAACTAATCTCAGCTTAATTCGATATGATCTCTTTGAATATGTTAACAATATGTTAAACTCACGCGAATAGATTACTCACATAAGAGACGTATTTAATTTTTTATTATTATATTTGCTAAAACGTATAAGTTCTATCGTGAAGGTAACAAATAAAAATTAAAAATGGTTTGAGCTAAATGTATTTATTTATGAATTTCATAAATATCTAGAGTTTTTGCTGTTTTAATAATAATTGCTTTTATTTAAGAAAAAATAACTAGAATTAACGCGATAGAAACATTCATGTTTAGTATTTTAAACGTGCATGTGAAGAGATAATAAATGCAATCGTAAAGATATATTATATTATATATTATCTTTTTAGGAAGTGCTACGAGTAGAAAGGGAACTTCTGCAATTGGAGCAGGAAGAATTAAAGAGACAACGCAATAATTTGGCCTATCGCGAACAGAAGCAGCTTAGGTTGGCAGAACAGTTACAAGAACAGTGGAAATCCTTGCAAGATGTCGCGCAGAATTCTGTTAAAAACACGCAACCATACAAATATCACACGCCCGCAGTAAATTACAGATCTTCGATGCCAAACTTGCAATTTCAAGACGCTCCAAGAAGGAGACCACCACCGCCACCGATTCCACTTTCTAAACCACGTATGCTAGATCAGAGACAGAGAGATGTTACAATCAGGTAAATACGATCATAAATCATACACTCTAATATAATACCTATTATTATATTAAATTTCCCTGAAAATTAAATTTATATCTAAATTAAAATAAAATCTTTTTATATGACGATAATAAGACGAATTATCGGGTAAGACGGAACGACATGGTAATTAGTATTATTAAATTTCTGTATTTAATTGGGAATGTGTAGGAATAGCCGTATACCATCCGCGGATTCAATTCCCCAACAAGTAGACGCGTCGATTCGAGAGAGCTCATCGACAACAATACTTGGGAATCACACTGGTCAACAAATGTCCAGGCAGACCTTACAGGCATTAAGCGCAGTACCGCGTCCACGAATTGTTCAAGGTGATCAATGGGTCCAGAGAAGAAAAAGTGACGTGCCAAGAGGTGCTCACGATGTGAACTATCAACATTGGCTTATTCAAGTGCGTATTAGAATTATTTCTATTAATTGGCATATAAATAAATATTGTTTTCTCTTATAATCCTTTTAAAGACATGTTAAATCTATTACCAAAAGTTTATTGAAAACTAAATAATTTATTATTTTTGAAATAAGATTTTATTTCTATTAATTTTTTTTTAAGATTAATTTAATTTTTCAGTTATTTTAATTTTTATCAAATATTCAGTTATTCTATTAAATTTCTAATAAAATCAAATGCTTGTTTTATCTCAACTGTTTCTCGACAGGAAGCGGAACAAAGGAGGATTAATGAGAGAAACCAACGATCACCGGCGCGAAAATCTCAACCGCATGTAACTGGCACTTCCGTACCATATAACGCTCCAATTCGGACAGATAGCAAACCGCTACCCGATTCTATCATACAAACTCTAACACAAAGGGTACAAAATAAAACGCAGGAGAAACCTCTTTTAACAAGGCGAAGGTACATTTAATTAATATTCGGCAATTTACAAAAAAAAAATAATTTTACAAACTATGTATGTTATAATATATACTATGTTATAATATACTATAAATGATAACAAAATTTTTTAATAATCAAAAATAATATATATTCTCTAATCTTTTGTTTATATTTGAACTTTCATCTAGACTTTCTTTTCAAAATCTTTATAATTTATGGAAATTTTCTTCTTTTCAGGCCGGAGCAAGTTCTCAATCAAGAACATTTGACGGTGCAACATCAATCGCCACAATACACACTGCAGTCACAAAAGACACAACACGCGCCAATCGCGAATAACAACGGGAATCAGGAAAAAATGCTGAGCGTGAGCGGAAAGAAGAAGTGTTCGCATTGCGGAGAAGAATTAGGTAATCTAATAGGCTAAAATTAAAACGTTCTTTCATTGTTATAAATATCCTTGCGATCCCTTAGGTCGAGGCGCCGCGATGATAATCGAGAGTCTACGATTGTTTTATCACATGGAATGCTTCAAGTGTTGCGTGTGCCACGTGCGTCTTGGCGATGGATTGATGGGAACGGACGTGCGTGTCCGAAATCATAAGCTCCACTGCCATAACTGCTACTCCAGCGACGACGGTACAAACATTTAATTTTTACTTAAATCGTTAAATATAATTGTACGATCGAGCGCGTTTTTAATTCTGAGAATATTCGATAAAATACACATTGCCCTCAAAACAACGAAAGAAAGAACGTCTTGAAAATCTCACGTAAAGGTAATTGCTAATATAAAATATATAAATATACAATGTTTATTACATTAAAAGTTTTATATTATAAAAAAATAAAAACAATTAATGCGATTGTGAACGTACAAATATGCGTCTCGGAAAAATATCCTCATCTGCGAATTTACATTGCTGTCGAATTTTCAGGTGTCAAGTTCAGTTGTGTGTAGAAGCCTGGCGGTTAACGGAATTAAGCTGATCAACTTGATTGTAATATTTTTCGACTATATCTTGAGATCTTCATAATCGACCGTTTAGTTACCCTTATTTAAAAGTGTCACGTCGACACACGACATAAAATAAAATCCGTAAACATGATTTTTTGACAGGTCAAATAAGAAGAAGAAACGTTATCACTGTCCGTCGCGCGGTATATTATTTTCTGTATTTTTTATTCAAGGTAGTGAGTTCACATATGTATGCAATACTGTTACTACCAACTAACACGAATCATACGCGAAGGATGTATATAAGATGTATTTATATGTAATTAGTATAGTGATAAGAAATCATAATTGTTGAGATGGTTTAATTGTGGAATGTAACTGGCGTCACACTTTACTGACGCTGTATATTTTTGTAATATAGTTCTCGTACTATTTATACCAGGTATATCTATTTTACAACGGTTAAGTATAACAGAATGCGCGCGACTGTTTTTCTCAAGCGAAGTCTTCGATTTCTTTTTCGATCTTTTTTTTTTCTTCGGAAGCGAGAATAGCGTGATGTCTCCGCCGAGATAATCAAACTTTGCTCGCTTTGCGGCGTGGCCGATAAGTTAACGAACAGTAGCGGATCTAGCAATATGCTAACGTAGTTCAAGCTTCAGGAAAATATCGAGAGACTCCTGACCACGGTTGTATACATACAACCGTGCTCCTGACGGACAGATGTGTGCCAATATCACTTTTTGACTTAGTTTTTATTTTGTTTTCTTATAAACGTTAAAAATTTATTTTGTCAAATAATGTCGATCGAGATAAGGTCTATGTTAATTATACTTTTTATGTGTATTCTTATTTCTAAAATATGACTTTTGACGTAAGTAGTCCTTATGTTAATTAAATTACGCCTACAGATCGAGCTCTTTTTAAAAGACACCCGTAGGAATATTAGTTTTAAATCCGGCAAGAACGTAGATCCGCTATTGCGAATCAAAATGCAATTCGTATCGGTACTTCCGCACGCGAGTCTCTCAATCGCTTCCCGCAATTGTGTCGAAGACGTGGTTACATTGTGAAATATTGTAACATACGCGTCTCGTGTTATTAACGTAATTTTATATTATCGAAGAGAATAAATATAAAACAAATATGGGATCGCTGTTCTGTAAAAACACTTTTCCTACCTGTTCTATGAACTTTTCCCTCAAGCGAATCGTAAAATACCCGATATTTTATTGAAATTCAAATTGCAGTGACTTTATCGAAAATAAACAGAGACGTATATAATAGACTGAACATTGTCATTGAGAGCTGTACGGAAGATCTAAAGGACAGAGATATGCTTGTGCTGGGGCGCTTTCTTGTCTATAATTGTGTACATTCTTGGGGAGAAAAAAAAGGGGAGGAAATAAGGGGAAGCATCCCAGCAAGAGCACATACGTACCTTTGTCCTTTAGAAGTTTAGATCTTCCGTAGAGCTCTACAGTTAATGTTCAGTCACTTCAGTCTATTACATACGTTAATTACGTCTATAAAAATGAATTTTATTAATCAAGTTAAGCGCCAGCAGAAGCAATAAACTTTCCAATAAACGTGATACATAAGTGCATTTATAAAAGCCATAAAAATCTGAAATTTTGTAAATAACGGACTCGTTTTTGGGTCTAAACCTGTTAGAGACAAATCGGTGAGTAAAAACACCTTGATAGGGGAGAAGGAAGGCACTTCGGCCGAGCTCCGATTAATTAACTTCATTTATTGACGATTAATTCAACCGTCAGATTTACAACAAATTTCTAACTGCGTGATTCGTTGTCCCGAATTTTCTTTCATATATATCAATTGATAAATCTAATTAGCAGTAATTTCTTCAATAAAAAAAAATAGCAATTAATTAATAAAATTCTAATAACACAGATACGTTAATTGTTAATTAATCTCTTGCATTTGCATCTCTTCATCCTTCCTCTCTTTCTTTTCACGTTGGAGAGAAAAAGAGAAAAGAATGAACAGTCAACAGTGCAAGAAGTTCAGCTAGAAAAAGAACAGACCTTATCTTTTGTTCGCCGGCTTGGGAGACCGCCAGCGCGATGTAATTACGTCTTTATTCGTGTGAAGTAACGCATATATTCTCGATCAAGCAGATTTTTTTCCTGCGTATGTATCTCAGAGTTGTATGGAACATCAAAAAGACTCGAGATTGCCGACGGAGTGACGAATTGTCGAGAGTGCTCGAGAGATGCCGTTTTTGAGGTTAGAAGATCGTTCTTTAATCTTTCGAGAAAATAAATCTTGTTTAGAAGCTACGGATTATCTCTCACGGAGTCTGCCTTTCCTGCGAAGGACACGCTGTAACGTCCACGCTTACTCCGTGTATTGTAGACGACGCCAGAGAGAAGGATTCTTCTTCTTTTAATGGCCTATGAGCTGTACAGCTCCAAAGATAGCCAGGACGAACCACTCGTAGAGGAGAAGGATTCTCTCTGACGACGCTTTATTGAGAACCGTTATCACAGTTATCACGGTTTGATTCCACGTGCTTGTGTACATACGATCGAGTATGGCCCTTCCAATCTCAAATATTTCTACGATAAATTATTACAACCTTTCGAATGACGATTCAATTGCCCTTTTTGCTCGCGAAGAGGACACGCGACAGTAGCGAGTTTCCTCCAAACCGAATGGGAAAGTCTGTACGCCTTTACCGATTTGCCATTTAATGCTTTTTCAAGTGGTGCACCGCCATGTGTTCCCACGAGACTGTCGCGTGGGAAATCACGGCCAACTCTGTCGCGAACAGAATGATCGACAACTCCCTGATACACAAATTCAGGCCGTCGCGGAGGATACGAAGGAGGACGAAGGCGCTCAACGCCGAAATAAGGAAACATTGCGGCGTGAAGGATTACAGACACTATAGAGAATTGAAGAACAGTGTCCTGCGAAATTTGGCGCACGACACCGACACCGGCGATAGCAGCAGTCTCACCGACGTCGACTACGATATTATATACAGCTCTCCTTCGAAACAGGCCAAATATGTGGCCAATAATTCTCTGAGATACATTGTTACCGGCGAAGAAGAGTGCAAAGGATATAAAAAGAAGAGCGTCAAGGCGAAGAACAGAGGTAGAAGCACAGAAAGACTACAAACGAGAAAATCACCGCAAGTAAAGTATACTAAAAAATGTATTGATGTAGGCTGGCAAGAAGTTACAAAGAAAAGCAGTAGCACACCGCATTTGCGTACAAGTATCTTGGATAATGAAAGAACGATTTTGAAGGATAATGATTATTTTCATTTTATGGCTGAATCTAGTAAGCAATCTCTTTCCCCACGACTCCATTCCCAAAACGGTACATCTAGAATAATGAAATATAGAAATGAACACACGAGACAGAATCATGAAGACACTAATGCAATGGACAATAAATTAAGTTCCGAAAATAATACGATGTCCAATAAGACAAAATCTGTACGTAAAAAAAAGGCACGGAATAACAAAAACCAAAATGTGACAATGAATGAATCAAATACTACATTTAATTCACATGATTCACATCATCAACCGTCTCTGTCTCGATCAACTTTAGAAAATAGCAATGATTTTGATAATGAAGCAAATACCCCTGTCCAATCAGAAGATAACAATAGCAACAAATTAACAAGTAATGGAAGCTCGATGAACACAAAGAATTATGACAATACGTGTGCAAATCGCAAGTCAGAATTGTTTAAAAATGTTAAAAGGAACTTGATATTGGTACTAGAGAGAATCGATTCTACGAATAATAATAAAGATATTGAAACACATAAAGGTCTAGATGATAAATTGAATAATGATCAATTACTTCCAGCTACCATAAGTTTTGATCGACACAGTATACCATTAAAGAACACAGGACCTAATATGCCTAAGATAAATGATTTGTCACCGGATACTTCATTGTTGGACCACCAAAAAGATTCAGGAATCGATGAGGATTCGCAAGATAGAATTGTCAAGATTAAAAGATCTAATAAGACTGCAACAAGTCGCAATATAGAAGAAAACGCGGAGAAAATATCTGTTTCTCCAGAACTAAAGAAGAATGACGAAGTAATCGAAACAGCAAAAGATTGTGAGGAAGCTGAAAAGGATGCACATTTGAAATTTAGCAACGACATTTTAAGAGACCAAATCAGCAAAGAAGAGAAGGAGTCTTCCAGAGAAGAAAAAATGAAAAATTCTTCCCAAACAATTCAAAGTGATATAGACATAGATATAAATCAGGAAGATAAAGAAGATGAACATTTTGCAAAAACAGAACATTTAAATAATATTCAAAATCAGCAATTGCTACATCCTGAACAAGATTGTATGAAGAATGCTCATTCCGAACCTTCCAATCATATACAAAAAGAAGAAGACCATAGAAAAGTAAGGAAGTCCTCTGAAGAAGGAGAAGAAGAAGAAATATCCCTTGAATTAAATAAAATCGTTAAGGATACAGTTTCTTCAATTAATTGCGAAGGTAAGACACATTTTTTGAAATTAGAAAATTTGTGCGATATTCAAAAGCAGCAACTGCTAAGGTAAAGGTACCAATACCCGGACATGTATCTATACTCGGACACCTTTATTATTTATAAGTATAACAATTAAAATCAAAGATAAAAGTATTTTTTCTTGTAGTTTGAAACTTCAGTTATAATATCCAAACGTTTATTTTCATATTTTTTTAAAGGTATTACCAGACACAGATACGTGTCCAGGTATTGGTACATTTTGTCCGGGTATTGGTACCTTTATCTTATTTCCTAAGAAATGTTATGTGAAAGATACAGTAAATCGAGAAAGTATTTGTACACCCAGTTTTCTTACAATAACTTTATTCGAAGGCATAATACATAAGTACGATTTGTGTAATAAGTAATTTATAACATACAGTATATGAGTATGTAAATACTTTTTTGATTCACTGTATATATGTGAAATTTTATTTTAGTAACATTTTAGGCGAGGGTGAAAGACAAGCAGACGAAGATAAAGAAGAAAAAAATTTCCCTCAATTAAATAAAATTGATAAGGATGAAAAGACGCATTTAATAAATCAGGAAGACAAAATTTGCATGAACCTAGAAAATACACATGATGTACAAAAGCAGCAATTATTACCCAAAGTTATGCATACTGAAATTCTCAATAAAAAATATAAGATAATAAGCAAGAAAGATAATGATGTCAAGAGTGATATTGAGACAATTGATAATATTAATATTAATACGGACATTACCAATAAATGTACTGCTATGGAAAATAATACATTAATACATTGTCCAGATGTCATTAATTACAATACCGATAATTGGCAAGATGCAGCAATAAATGCGGAAGAAATTGATGCACCAATAGCATTGGAAACTGATAATGAAGAGATGAATGTGAATTGTGTATCGCCTAAAACCAAAAAGCGACTTCAGCAGCAAGCGAGATTGAATTTAGTTGTGAGCAGCGATTCCAGTGAGAGCGATAATGAATATGTAACAGCTAAAACCTCACGAAAGCATATCGACACTTCAGATACAAGTCGTTGCAGTGAAGACGACAGAAATGATGAAACCAATCACGCTTTTAAGCAAACGGACATTTCACATAACGAGAACATTTACACAACCGAAGAGGCTATAGTTCCTACGGAAGTAGCGAAATTAGAGTCAACAAATATGAAGGAAGGAATAAAGAAAGCAAAATCGTTAATAAAATGTACATACGAAAATAATGATTTAATTCAATCTACGACAAACGAAAATTTACTCAAAGAAACGCAATATTGTGAAAATGTACATAATGGTCGAAATAAAGATGACAGTTGTCAGTTAAGAGTTTCTGAAAGTAATGTTTCGTGCAATAATGAAGAATCTGTTACTCAAGTTGAAGGACACAAACAATCTCTTTTATTACATAAAAAGAACATGTATACCAAAAGTAATGCAAATGAAGAAATAGTGAGGTCCGAGTTTGGGACGAGACATAAATCTGAACATGAGCGAAGTGTAAAAGCATCAACCGATTTCTGTTTAGACACACATCTTAATATTTCTTACGAGTATAGACCATGCAATGTAAGTAAAATTCTATACATGTGATATTAGAATTCTTCTTATTATATCTTGATATCTCTACATTTAAAAAAATTTATAACGTTTAAAAAAATAATATTTAAAAAATCGAATTTTTCTTTTTCTTTCTACATTGAAATATATCTTTTGCACATAACAAGATCGAATAAGTTTTGGAATTAACCCTTAAAGAGCACACCTCCGAAAAATTCCGTAAAGGGCACTGGGGGTATGAGATACCCCAGTGTCTTTAAGTATGTACTGTAACGACGCTATTGACTATTTTATTGCATAAAAATTTCTGAATAAGTTAAAGTCATGTATTTTAAGGATAAACAACAGTTATAGCGATTTCTTAAAATTAACATTGTTTAAAAAATTATTGAAAAAGAAAGGACGGAAAAAATGTCACTTTTCACTTAAAATTGAATAACTTTGGCAATTTTTAATATTTTAAAGTAAAAATTTAGGTGGATACTCTTGAGACATGGTACTTACAAGAAAAAATTATTACAATAGTGCGCGTTTCAAAAAAAAGTATTTATTTGGAGTATTGAAAGTAATGATTTTGTAAGAAATAAAATATTGGATTTTGCATGTTTTTATGGGTTTAATCTTATTTTTCCAAGTACAAAAAATAAAAAAATGACATTTTTAATGTTTATAATTAAAGTAGTATACATAAAAGTTTTATTCCAAAAAATTAAATTGTATGCCATCTACATAAAAACATTAATTAATATAAAAAAAACATTGTAAAAAAATTCATTTTACTATTTAGTGTATACTTACGTTTGACAGATGTGAAATAATAATAAAAAAATAATCATCAGAAAAGGAATTCTACTATTCACTATATTGACGTAAAGAGCAACACGGGAGTAAAATGACAATACCCCACGATCTCGACACGTCTTATTCGAAGGGCTACCACAAGTCACACTGGAGGCTTGGACGAAAACGGTTCTGCTGCTCGAACAGAAAGTTAATACTCCAAACTAATACCATATGTCGCTGCAAGTTCAATTTCGACATTTTAATGGGACTTATCAGAGCACAAAGTTTGGGAGTGGGGGTATCCTACAACCCCCATGTTGCTCTTAAGGGTTAATGTATTTAAATCACAACTATTTTTGCTGTGAATTTTGTTGTAAAAAAACTATAAAATTTTTAATTTGCAATATTTGAAAA
Organism: Temnothorax unifasciatus; assembly: GCA_030770225.1. Taxonomy (NCBI): domain Eukaryota; kingdom Metazoa; phylum Arthropoda; class Insecta; order Hymenoptera; family Formicidae; genus Temnothorax; species Temnothorax unifasciatus. The sequence goes on from JASTWK010001269.1 coordinate 28,328, forward strand.
ATAATTGATCAATTTTCTTTTTAGTTACAAGAATTAGTTGAAGATCAAGGATTACTTGTGGAAACAATGCCAGCAAATTTTACATTGGCCGATCTTTCTGAGGACGAAGAAGCTTTTATCTTGAACGTTCCAAGCAAGGTATACTTTTTTATATAAATTTTGTAAAATGGCAAGCATCTTTATAATGCAAACTGTTAACTTTAATTGATACTCTTTATTTAATTATTATTTTAATCATTCTATTAATATGTGATGCAACATATAATTATGCAACAAATTAAATTTTGTTTTTTAAAGCAGAGATTTGTGTAATAGAAAGCAAATTTGTACAATAGAAAAGAAAAAATAGTTTGAAATAAAAATATTCTTTTAGATCTAATTTTTTAATTTTTAAATTATTCTATAATAGGTGATACAATGTAATTTGCAAGATCAAGTATTGACATTAAAAAAGAAGTCAATAAAATTTGGTGAAAGTAAATACAGAATCGTGCGCAAAAAAGTGGGTACTACATCTTGCATTTTTGCAACTGGTAAAAAACGGAAACCTTATAAGATAAGTAAGTAGTTTGTGTCGATAAATAGTAATATTACATTTCTCATATTTAATTGTAAAACAAAAGTTAATAAGCTTCTTGAATAAATTTCTAACAGAAATATGTATAAAAAAATAAGTTATTTCTAACGGAACGAGATTTAAAATCTTATCTCAGATAATATTCTTTATTGAGTGTATAAGGACTTTCTTAATAACTTATTTTACTTTTATTTTGTAGTAAATATCAAAAAAATCAGTACTATTACTGTCCGAGAAAAATTGCCACAAGATTCGAGAAATACAGAAGTATCCAATTCTTATCGTACTGTTTCTTCTATACTAAAACCAATGAAAATGAACAATCGACAAACAGGTGAAGCAGATTTAAAAATGATGGAAGTTTCGAATCATAAGAAACGCAAGCGAAGAGAAAGTTCAGGTAAATGAGTTATTATTAGTTATTACAACGTATTCTCTAATAAATATATAATAATAACAATAATACTTATTCATCATATATTACACGTGTTTTTGGACATAATTTTACAATCTTTAAATTTCTCTAAATATTGCACTCGTGTTTTCTCCTAATGCTTTATACTTTGCATATCTATCTTTTACACTTTATTTTTTCATACCCTATTTTCTCATTCGTGCATATTCGCGTTCTGTAACATTAATTTTCACACACACACACACACACACACACACACCCCCACACCCATCATTTCCTCAATCTCTATTCCCAATTCTCTTTCCTTCCCTAACTTACCCAACCATTCTAAGAATTTCTTCCCTAATTCCCTCATTTCCTCACATTTCTACATGTACTTCATCATCTCCTCTTCTATCTCATATACCGCATATTTCTCCCTCTCCATATATTCTTTTTTATTTCCAATATTTCCACATCTCATTCTCGCTCATTGTTCTTTGTCCTTCTCTTTTATCCCTTTATCCCTCCAATATGCTTTCTGCCCTATTTCTACTATACAGTATATAAATATTATTACATAGTAAACTAATTATTATTGTTCTATTCAAAATCATTTGTCTAAGAATTGTGCTATCAATTAACCTTCCATCTGTATACGTGAGTCTACGGCGTCCGAGCCAAAATGATATCTGCTCGTAACTGTAAAACTTAGAAGCCTGCTAGAAAAGATTAAATAAATGATGTTTATCGAAATGACTATGAAATCATCAACTACAGATGTAGACAGATGTTTCGTAAATTTTTTTAGATTAAAAAAAATACAAGGTAGAGAAAAATAGCGTTGAACGTGACAGACTCACGTATACACTCCGAGGGTGTAAAAAAACGTAGAGTTAAAAGTTTATTTTGTTTATTTTATGTATTGTTTTTTCTTAAATAAGTAATTATTAATAAGAGTAAAAGAAAGGCGTGCAAACTTTTCACCGATCTGATATAAAAACAATATTCTTTCAGGTTCTGAAACTGAATATTTGTGATGTATGATGAAGACAGGACGATTAAAAGTTTTTTTTTAATTTATTGCGATTTATTTTTAAAAATTAAAAATATCAACGAAAAACGAAACTGAAAACGTTTGATTAAAAAAAAAATTATTAAAAATATTTAATATCTGAATTTAATATCTGAATACTTTACATTGCGGATATTAATGGAACAATTGGATCCTAATAAAGGAATATTCTTAAATTGTATTTAATTTATCTATTTTCATATATATCGTTTAATTTGTAATATCTAATATAATACTATTGAAAAAAAATAACGAAAGTTTCAAATATGAAAAGTTTATTTAGTTATATATGTATATAGTTACATATATATATATATATATATATATATATATATATATATATCATATATATATATCTATATATATATATATATCATATACTATATATTATATATCTATCTATCATCCATACCATATACTACGTGTATGCATAGAATAAGGAGGAGAACAAAAATTTATTCAATTATATCTACGTATAGAAGTACATGCATTCGTTATTAAGCTCTAGCTACATTTATCGTAACGCTTTAATCATAAGCTATCGTAGTCATAAAAAAGGCTATTGTAAATATTGTGTGTATATATAAAATCGCAATACGTATAAGTTGTATCGCACAACAGCAAATGGCCAAACAGAATCTCAGGAGCCAAGTAGAGCTGTTAGAGACTTATGAACGTTACGATTAACATTACAGTAGATGTAGATGGACCTTTAGACAAAAATATGAAGAAAAAGTACAATTCAAGAGATGCGTTCTATACGGGCGCCCTCTGTTCTATACAATAAGTTAATTTATAAATTTGTAATATTACATAAAAATGCTCAGTTCGTGTACATATCATTATGTAGCAGCGAATTTAATATGTCTAAAAATAATTTTCAATAATAAATGAACTTTCAGATGTTTTACATTAAATTTCAATTTATTATTAAAATAAATTGTGTTAAGAGCGCTAAGAGCATGTTCGACTCTGTTGATTGCAAACTAATAATGGAATTGCATCATTATGCAAGAATATTCAAACAATTTATTTTTCTTTTCAAATGTAATGTGGCAACCTACAATGATTATATATTATTACCCAACAATGTTACATATTATGTCGTATAGATCTTTAGATTTGTTTTTTTTATTTTTTTATGGTTAGATGGTTTTTTTTCCTCTCATCTGTAATTCAGTATTTCCATAAATGGGTTAATATTTGGAATTGCTTTAGGCAGATGATTGTACATGTTCTTATAAGTACATTGTATTGATCCTTATTTAGGTTGTAAAACGATTCCATGATATACGTGATGTCTAAGGGCAAAAAACTTCTGGAAAATTCAATATTTATGAATGTCACAAATCCTGGGTCATTTTTTAAAACATGGAGCCTCTATTTAATCTGATTTATCTTGAGCCTAATAAAATGATTTAAAAAATAAAGAGATCTTAGTAGTTATAAATCTTAAATGTTAACACATGGTTAATTAAGTATAATATAACATACGGGTAATCTTGAGCTGCAGTCAATCTTAATGATTTCGTAATGAGAAGGGTCCGTCACCGATTTTCGCAGCGAGAGGCCGGAGCCATGCGAGCTGGGGGTAACCGGTGTCGTCGACAACGGCGCCACGACGAAGGTCGTCGCCGTCGTGTCCACTGGCAGATTATTGTTGGCAGGAGTGGAGATCCTGTAAGTGTAGGTCTCGAACGATTTGAATATTCGCCAAAATTGTAAAATTATTCGTCTTCAGCCTGCTATTGCTGCTGCTGCTGCTATATATATATATATATATATATATATATATATATGGGGCATTCTCCGCGTGTCGGAGTCCTCTCCTGCCCACTTCAATTTTTGACATAATTCAACCAACCAGGGCTTAAAATTTTCGTTGAAGTGTCTACTTTTTAATGCCATGTGGCCTTTTGCGAAAATTCAAAATGGCGGACTGATGCAGCGCCGAGAATGAAGAAAGTAAAAAAAATTAATTGTATATCTTCTTAAAAAATGCAGAAATGTCACTTGATTTGGATGAAACTCGGTACTAGGGGGTTTTCGAGGTCGTTGATTCCGAATGTGAAGTCGGAATTCGGAAATTCAAGATGGCGGATCTAATATGGCCGACCGAAATGCAGAAATGTTACTTGATTCGGATGAAACTTGGTACTAGAAGGTTTTCGAGGTTGCTGATTTCGAATCTGAAGTCGAAATTTGGAAATTCAAAATGGCGAATTAAATATGGCCGCCCGTAATGCAGAAATGTCACTTGATTCGAATGAAACTCGGTATTAGGGGGTTTTCGAGGTCGCTGATTCCGAATCTGAAGTCGAAAGTCGGAAATTCAAGATGGCAGATCCAATATGGCCGACTGAAATGCAGAAATGTCACTTGATTCACGTGAAAAAAACTGTTGCTTCAGTAGCGCCAAAAGCTGTCGCTGTAACACCGATAGGATGATTAGAACAGTTTTACGGTATTATTTTTAAGATCTAGATATTACATTCGTATTTAGAGACCTTCAAAAGTCCCTAACAATAATTTTGCATTGGTTGTTATAACTATTATTACGATTTTTCCTTGAAGTAATGGATAGTTTAGTTAGTTAATAATAACACGAAAGGAGGCGATGAGAGCCGTACATACTTTTACATCAGAATTGCTTTTCCGGTGGTTCTTCAATCATTGAATACGAATTTATAGCAGCAATTGAAAATTATATCGCCAGTAAGTGAAAAGAATTTAGCTTGGAGTATTTTATTCGACCCAACTGGTCAATTTTATTAAATAAAACGCTACGTTTCGATTTTTGGTTTAGGTCTTTTTCAAGCGTCACAAGTACAAATTATTAATAGTTAGACATAATGCCTGCTACGCCACATCTAGAACTATGAATAAAAAAATAATAATAAAACATGTAACATATATAGTCCACCATTAATATAAATAACGTGCTTACATAATTTGTTCGTTGAAATTGTAATATACAAAAGACCGTTGACACGGCATATTCGATCGTTCAATCGTCAAAAGAACTTATCATGTCAGAGACATAACTGTTAATGCGCGGACACGGAGAACAACAAACAACTAATGCTTGAAACGATCAAGAGGGGGAACAGAATAAGAAGTGGGAAATTATGTCTCTTCTATAATACGTTCGTAGAGAGCGTTGAGCTTCTCTGTGTCTCTTTGTAAATTTATATTATTGTTGAATTTTTTTATAAAAAACATTTTTGCTATTTCCCTCTTCTTAGTCTGTTTTTCCTTTTGTAAAATTATTGGTTTCTTCCAGTCAAATTCGTGTCCATATGATGTTCTGTGACAGCTAACCACGGAATGATTACTGACGTTTTTTTTATATCGTTCTGGTGCTCCCTGAGACGCGTACATAAATGCCGTTTCGTTTGTCCAATGTACACTGCATTACAGTCTTTGCAGTTTATTTTATATACTAGTTCGGTTTGATTGAGATCATCTATCCTGTCTTTCCCTCTTTTTATTATGCAATCGAGTTTTTTAGGGACCGTGTATAGAATACTGATATTGACTTTCTTTAAATCTCGACTTATGGACTCACTCAGATCTTTCACATATAGTAACGGTATACTATTCTTTGGATCAAAAATTATTTTACGAATTTATAGCTACGAACACGTATTTTTGAAAGAAGGTACCATAAAATTATTCAAACTATCCTGTCGGTCTTAGAACGACAGCTTTTGGCGCTACTAAAGCGACAGTTTTTTTTTACTTGAATCAAGTGACATTTCTGCATTTCGGTCGGCCATGTTGGATTCGCCATCTTTAATTTCCGAATTTCGACTTCACATTCGGAATCAGCGACTTCGAAAACCTAGTACCGAGTTTCATCCGAATCAAATGACATTTCTGCATTACGGGCGGCCATATTTAATTCGCCATTTTGAATTTTCGAATTTCGACTTTAGATTTGGAATCAGCAACCTCGAAAACCTTCTAGTACCAAGTTTCATCCGAATCAAGTGACATTTCTGCATTTCGGTCGGCCATATTGGATCCGCCATCTTGAATTTCCGAATTTCCATTTCACATTCGGAATCAACGACCTCGAAAACCCTCTAGTACCGAGTTTCATTCGAATCAAGTGACATTTCTGCATTTTTTAAGAAGATATACAATTAATTTTTTTTACTTTTTTCATTCTCGGCGCTGCATCAGTCCGCCATTTTGAATTTTCACAAAAGGCCACATGGCATTAAAAAATAGACACTTCAACAAAAATTTTAAGCCTTGGTTGGTTGAATTATGTCAAAAATTGAAGTGGGCAGGAGAGGACTCCGACACGCGGAGAATGCCCCATTGTATATATATATATATGTGTGAACTTCGTCACTTGTCACAATCGCTTATTATCTAACGCAATATCTATATTTTGTATCAAAACATAATATATCTATATATCCTTATATATCTATATATCAAACTTTATAAAATGACTCGTTTGGAAGAGTATAGGTAAGCATAAACTTTAATATAAAAATCTATCAACAAGATATCACACTCGTGTACGTATTGCTTATTGCTAATACTTTTTTGTACTAAATGTCTCTTTCTCTGTTACAGGTCACCAACCTCTAATCTGGCCTCTGGCTGTCAGGCTGGATTCCCCCTTCTGGCTGCGTCATCTGCTGACTGCTTGCGATCAACTGTTCGACATCTGGTGCTGCTTCATCGCTGCTATCCAGCGGAATAGTGACATCCGCATCGAAACTCGTGTCATCGAGATTCTTTTCAAGGATAGGAGTGGATGTTCGTACATGGGATTCAACTACCTTCATTTCTGCCTTTGTCTTTACAGAATCTCGTACTGGAGTGGCTTCCCGCATCTCTGACGACTGGCTCGGCCTCCTGGGCATCGTTGAAGGAACCTCAGACGCTGATGGAACGGTCTGAGATTTCGAAGACGGTTTCAAGGTGGTCAGCGTTTCTGACCAACCAACCACCCGATCGAGCGAAACGCGATGTAGAGTATGTAGACGTGTTGACGGCAGTCTGGATAGTAGATAATGACCAGCGGTCAGCGAGCCGGAAGCTCGGATCACGTAAAACCGGAACCACGGCCAATGCGGGCCAAATTGGTCACTGGGTGTATAGGATAGGCGCGTTGGACATGTACCGGGTGGTACAGAACCCACGTAAACACGCGTAGCGAGACATAGGCGAACCACGGACGAGTGATAGGGGCGTACGCGTACCCCGCGATCCGGGGAGGAAAATATAAACGTAGGAGTGCATAATCGCGTCACGCGAAGCGCATGCAGGGTGTCTGTCCTATCGGCCGGGGCGATATGCGAATACGCGTTCCATGGTGCATGGGACACCATATCGGCGCAGTCCGATCACCGGGTAAAGCGGTCGTGGTGATGCCGAGGCTAAGGGAAGTCGATCAGATCAAATTCGAATGCGAAGAGTTATCGTTAGCGATATCGAGCTATACCATATGGACATATGATCGAGCGATCCGAGAGTCAAAGGAAGGCGCAGGTGACCCAAGTGAGCGCCACGCGTCAGGAAAAAGGGTTTCGGGGCAATAATCATAAAGGCAAATCATGTAAACGCGGAGTTCCACTTCTTGTACTAGCGAGTGACAGTACAAATGTGTAGACTGATTAAATCTTAATTAAAGAATACGGGAAATGGAACGCTGCGTAGAAGATGAAGGAATAATCCAGAAGGTATGCGTAAACATGTAATGTGAAAGCTATTTTTTGTACAAGTGCCTGAATAGCCGATTGAGCGTAACAATGAGCCTTTTGTTCGCAACAACATCTGACACGGCGAACAATAGCTGCGGAACGCGGAAGCGACGAACGTCACATGCGGGCGTGTGAATATCACGCGGCAGGTGTAAAGGGGCGTACCTACGCAGAAGTGGGGAATCCGCTCCGGAGTCGGGAGCTGGAGACGAGGCGAAGATTCGAGGATTCTTCGTCGAGACTCAGAGGGGTACGGATTCGGTTACTTAAATCGTCTGATTTCGAATAGAGTCTTGCGATAAATACTTATACTCGGCGAGGACCATCCCGCGGTAGACGCGTTACATCTTTGAGAGCCGCGAGTACGATCAAACTGTATTACCTGAAAGTAGAGTAAAATAAATTATGTTTTACTAGTTAACAAGAAATACAGTCATTTAAATCACTCGTGTGCGGTAAACCTATCTAGTCGATATACTTACCTGATTCCGATACTTACCTGTTGGCGATCCTAAGTCCGTTCGGGGAGATCCGAAAGCGGTCCAGCAAAGGTCCGGAGACAGAGAGTCAGCGGTGCACAGCTGCAGTCCAGAAGAGGTCCGAGGTGCTTGGTCCAGCGGCGGTCCTAGATCCGGCGGTCAGAGGGCGATCAGAAACAGGAAGGGGAAAGAGGAATCAGCGGGGTGTCGAAAGGTCGGAAATTTTCATTCTCGTAACAATTCTTTCTCGATTTCCCCGATTAAAATCGAGTGGCGACCGTGTCGGTGACACAGATTGTAGTACCAGAAGGGGGCATCACACCTCCGTACGGTTACAAGGTTAACCTCAAAACTGGTAAATACATACATTTAGTTTTATTGTACGTAAAAATTGTAATAGATAATTCATTTTTTAATGTTAAAATGTTATAGCACGCATATGTTCCACTCATTTTCTATCATCATGTTACAAAAAAAAAACCCGAACATTATGGAGATTATTCTCCAACGACAGTAAGAAGTCTTTTGCCTGATGCTGTTTCGACAGAGAATCTGTTGAATGATCAACAAATTTTAAGAGAAATAAATAATGATCCTTCAATTCATGTTAATATTAATAAGAACTTAAGGTATACAATTTGTGCTTATGTAAATGTGTTTGTGCTAGTTTGTGTTATTGCTAATTATTAACATATTAATTTTGAAATATTTACCCATTTTTAGACTTATGCCAGTGACTGAATATTCTAGTTTAATTAAAGTTGGTGGAGTCGACTCAACTATCCATAAAGAAAATAATGATACTAGCACAAATAACTATAAATTAATAACTTTAAGTAAAAATGTAGAAAATGCAATTCCATTAAAGATTACAGAAGATGCAATGATACCAACAATAAATGAAAAATTAAGTGCGATTATTATAGAAAATGATAAGTATATTTTAATATCTCACAATATTATTTTATTTTTTCTAAGAATCTTATATATTTAATTACTTATTTATTTATAGTTTTTTTGACTAGCAAACATCTGTTTTTGATCAAACAAGTTGTGCAAGTTGTACATCGCAAAATGTTTATGAGGTTGGAATACAATGCTCGTTGACAATCTCAAATAAAGCCACCGGTGATTCATGTACAAAAAATGTAAATAATAAAAGTGCAGCACTATCTCTACAACAAGCGACTACTTCTAAAAATGAAATTGGGTAAATGTTATACATTATTATTATTTTTTATAAAAATATAATATTTGTATTATATTTATTTTGAATAAACTTTAAATTATTCAACTTTTTTAATAACTCATATTGAAATTGTAATGATTAACATTTGTTCTCATTCACCTTATTTTTAACTGTACCAATATACTGCAATTTATACTTTTTATTTTTGTAGATCTGAAAATGTAATATTGCAATTCAAGAAGAAATTGGTGAGTGAAAGAGAACAAAATATTCAGAAAACAAATAAATTACTTAAAAAACATATAAAGCGACTGCAAAGAGAAAAAACAGTTACTGTTGAGAAGAAAGTTTATGAAATATTGCAAAACGTATTTACACCACAACAAATATACAACATTATAAATCCGCAGAAAAAAATAGTAAAATGGGGAATAGAAGACATCGCTTCAGCCATTGCATTGAGAAGTGTGAGCCCGAAAGCTTATAAATATCTTAAAAAAAATAACTATCCTCTACCCAGGTTATCTACGCTTCGTAATTGGGCATCTCGTTTAGATTTGGCCGAAGGTGTTTTAATAGAAATTTTGACTCTTATAAAACGCAAAGCAGATTCCTTTTTAGATTTTGAAAAAATTGTTGTCTGTTTTGATGAGATATATATATCACACAAAGTTGAGATTGACAGAAAAGCTGAGCAAGCAGTTGGTCCTCACAAAACATGTCAGATTGGCATTGCTCGTGGCTTATTTAGTAAGTGGAAGCAGCCAATTTATTACAGTTACGATCAAACTCTTAATTCGTCTATCATTAATGAAGTCATTACAAAATTATACGATGCGGGTTATACTGCAGTCGCAGTAACCACGGATCTAGGCCCATCTAACAGCAAAACTTGGAAAGATATGAATGTCGGAATCGATAAAGAACAAAAATATAATTTTACACATCCAGGTAACAATAATCTTAAAGTATTTGTTTTTGCTGATGGACCTTATTTGCTCAAACTTATTAGAAATCATTACTTTGACAGCGGATTTTTGATAAACGATAAACATATTAGCAAAACATGTATAGAAAGAATGCTGTCAATAAATTGCAGGGATTTAAAACTTATGTTTAAAGTACTGAAGCTGATCTTAATGTTGCTGGTCAAGCAAGACAAAAAGTGTCAACGGCTGCAAAACTTTTTTCTCAAACAACATCTCGAGCTGTAGGATGGTGTGGAGAGCAAGGTTTTCTTTACAAAGAAGAAGCTTGTGAAGAAATTGCTGAAATTGTTCAACTTGTCAATAATCTGCGATTGGTTTGATTTATTCAATAGCAAAAGTACACATAAAAGAGATCTTAAGAAGAAACCTTATGGACTTAATTTAGACTATCAGAATAACTTATTAATGCAATGACTAATTTCATGTATGAAATGAGTTGGTGGTCACAAGAATTCGTTATTTTTTTAAAAAGGTGTAATATTAAATAATACCTCTCTTTAACAGTTCCTACTTTATCTTCAACAAAAATATAGAATAAATTATTTCAACTTAACTTACATTTTGACAAACAGACTTACGCAAGATTGTTTAGAAAATTTATTTTCTTTTCTCCGAGCAATGGGAGCAGCAAATGATCAATCTTCTGATTAAACCTTCGATACAGATTACGTTGGTATCTATTAGGCAAGCATGCATTTGACATGTTTTCTAATGCTGTAAATACTGAAGTTGATGGAGATGAAAGCAATTTGATTAATTTTAACGACACAGAAGATCCACTAATAGCAGCAGCTTTGATGTAGGCCAAAAAGAGTATCTTAATCCAGCGGTTGATGAAGAATTAATTAATACATTTCAGAATGAAGAGTTTATAAGTAATGATGAAATGAGTTTCAGAGCGATATGGGTATGTACGAATGGATGAATTGAAACTAATAATCTGCGATTACTAATGCGTAGGGTCAGTGCACCATTTGTGGCCACTTTAAGGATTTTTGACGGAATAAATGCGTTTTAATTAAATTCTTTTTGTTATGTAACGCTTTTAACTACTTTAATATATTCTTAAGAATCTTTTAGATAAGAAACTTAAGATCAGCAAACAAATAAACTTAAATAAATGTTTCAAAAATAAAAATAATATCATAAGTTCCGATTTCACCGTTTGTAGCCACCAAAACACCAGTTTTTCGCCACAATAAGTATTAGTTTTGGCCACATAATGAAACTAATAGCGAATTCGGGCGCTTACACTAGTACACACTGAGTGCGCACTAAGGCTTGTTTATAATCTATTCTTATATTTAAAGTCGCTTAAATACACATTTAAAAACTTTTTAGCCATGCAATAAAACAATCTGTAATATCTATATAGATGCTGTACAAATCATTTTATAGACTAAGAAGTATTTAAGATGATCTGTAAATATAATAATTGATTAAGAACAAACCTTAGTGCGCACTCAGTGTGCACTAATGCAAGTGCCTGAATTCGCTATAAGGTTAATTTCTAATTAAACAATTAATAAATAGGTATATATAATAAAAATTATGATTTATTTTCACTGTTAATATTTATTTTAATAAAATATTATATATATAGCATATCATACATAACTTCTATCAACTAATATCAAGAATTTAAAAAATTTATGTATTTTATAAAAGTTTATACGTCATCAATAGTAACTTAACTTCTTTTAATTAGAATTGTAAATCAGATATTAAATAAAATTGTAAAATAAAATAAAAAATAAAATAATAAAATAAAATACCAAATAAAATTGTAAAATAAAAATATCAAAAAATTAACATTGTTTAAAATAATTCATCTATTAGAGTTTTTACTTCTAAGACTTTCTTGTTTTATTAGCAGTTGTAATTTTTTAGCAATCATTTCATCCTTCCTTCTTTCCTTCTCTTGTTGTTTTTTTTCTCTATTGCTCTTTCTTTTTTTTTTGCTTTTATTCTTAAATTTTCTTTTCGTTTTATCGCTAGTTTTATTAGCTGTTTTCTTTTTTCTGTCTTTAACTGTCTCTAGCAATAATCGCTTTTTATCCTCTTCTTGTTTTTTAAACTGTAACCAGCGATCACTTGTAATCACTGAAGGTAATTGTATCTTTTTTATATATATATATATTTTTTATGACTTTTTTACTTCAGGATAAACTAAAATGTTTTTCAAAGTTTCTTTTCTGCTGTTTGAGATTACTGATATTGCATTGTACAAATTTCCTAAACATTATTAGTTAAATCATTGTTTATACAATTCTCATGCGGTTCATAGACATTTTAATTGCAAATTATAAACAATAAAAATATAATATGTGGCATATTTAATTTTTACCTAATTTGTCATCCAGACATAATATACAGCAACCTCGGTCAATATATAACATCGGTGTATAAGTATTTCAAATACTATACGTACGTCGTATAGGCATTAGGTATACCTAACGAATATTAACGATACACTGGATGATTTGGCCACAACTAGAACACTGCAATAGCCAGTTATGGCCATCCCATGGCCAAAAATGGAGAATTATATTAATACATGATCTAGTTTTCGACACCCATTATTATTGTTTAAATAGAAGTCAAATACGTGGTTATGCATTTCGAGATCAATTTTTAGACTTTCCGCAAGCCAATTACACAAACATTACTCACAATTATGTCTTTTACACAATTATTATAACGTTTAACTTATCTCGTATTCTTAACGTTTTCCACAAGAAAATGCAACAGTTCACACACCTCGGTTATAAACCGTAGTTTTGTCATAAAACAGTTCTCTACTCTGCATCGGCGGGTAGCTTGATCAACACAAATACCGTATAAACAAAATCCTTCAATTCACGTAGCGCGAACATGAATCGTTAACTAAATAATTCGAAAGATTCGTCGAAGTGGCCACGAATGGAGCAGTGGCCACAAATGGTGCACTGACCCTATTAATAATTACACCAGACAATTT
>JASTWK010001270.1:0-41649 GCA_030770225.1 Temnothorax unifasciatus
TCACTAACATTAATATATATAGTGATTACACAAATATGTATTATATTCCAATAACATTTAGTATGAAATCGATTGATGTGATCGATGATCGATTGATATTTTCTAACCTCACGCTCATTCCATTTCAATGCTTTATTATTGCTTATACAAGTCTTTCAGAAAATTTGTCGTCGTATTATGTATGTAACTGTAAATAATACGATGACAGATTTTCTAACCTTACGTAATGTCAAAATTCTTTTATGCTATATGTCAATGATCTACACTATGTCGTCAATCTATACACTGTCATTGAATTATCCGATTGATCATTACGGTCTGTTTGACGACAGTCGTCGAAATATACAATAGAACTGTAAAAACTTTGACGACCGTCGTCAAAATAGCCAGATGTCGTCAAAAGAGCCAATGGTTGCTAAAAACTGTCGTCAAAATAGCTGATTGACACATATATATATATATATATATATATGTATATATATAATACTTTAAAAGCTCAGCTAGTCAATGTATGTGCAACTTATATACGTGTGCAGCCAGTGCAACTTTATTAACGGGATATCTCTTGTCAAAGACAACCTTCTCGTTGTACACGTTTTTGTCGGGTTTACTTTAATATGCATACTTGCAAACTCGTCCACAACAGCGTCTAAATCAACGTGTTTTCTATTGATGCTTAAAAACATTAGATGACCCAACCTCTCTTCGGACATTGTGGAACGGGTGTACGTTTTGACCATTTTCAGGACTGAGAAGGATCTTTCACAAGAGGCATTGGTTATTGGAATAGTTGCTGCTAGTGTAAATAGTCTGCAAAGGCAAATAAATCCATCTTCAAGTTTCTTCAGTTCTTTTAAGACATCGGTGAGAGTATTCATTTCAGACTTTGCTTTCAAATAACCTTCTGCAACAACAATTTCTGCTGTAAGAGTTGAGCAATCAATATCAAATTTTTTCCCCAAAACAAACAGTCTATCTGCATTCAAAAAACTGGAAGATTTGGGGTTGCAAGCAGCAATCGCAGCAAACAGTTCACTGTTTACTAAAAGCCTTGATGACAACTCTGTGATAAATCTGTCATAAACAACGTTAAAAATATTAATGCGAAAGTATTTCTGAAAGTCGGAAGCATCGTCGTTCTGATCAGACAAAGCACGTCTACCTATAGTACTGCATACGTAAGAGTCTTTTAGTAGCGCACTGTCAGTTCTCTTTCTTTTTTGGCGTGGTGCGTCTTCTTCAATATTGTGCTCCGTAGCAATTGTCAATGCTCTCTGATATACAGCTGTGAAATACGAATCATCAGTGCGACGCTCATCCAATTTTTTGATCAAGGATTCAGTTAAGTCGATTGCTTCGCATAAATCAATTCTTTTGCTCTGCAACAGTTTAGACAGGACAGATGTCATTAAAAAGAGTTCGTCAAAAATTACCAGGCACAGGATAGAAGAAAATTTCTGCCATAATTTCAGCAACCCGGAAGCAACAGCTCTTTCTTCAATAGTATTACTTTGCCGTGAAGAATGTTGCAAAACGTGTAGAACACACTCTAACCGTTGTAGAAGTATAGATATTGCCATGTGGTTGTATTCCCACTTGTGAACACAAACTCTTGGGAGCTCTAAAACCTTCATGTCAGGCTTTTCCTTTTGAATATCCACATACAGATCATGTCTAATCTTAGACGATCGAATGTGTTTGACAGTACTTGAAACTAAGTCTAAGAAATCAGAAGCAACTGACACATCTTTAATTGTGTGAGACAGCACCAGTTGTAACCGGTGGGCGTAGCAGTGGACATATGGACAGGAATTTCCACATTCTTCTCTCATAAAGTTCTGTACACCCCCAGATTCTCCGCTCATAACATTTGTGGTGTCGTAGCACTGTGCTACACATTTGGTTTTATCCAAGCCATGTCGTTGAAGCATTGACAGAATGCCAGTAGTGATGGATCTAGCATCATATTTGTGTATATCGATAATATCAAGATAGCGTTCTTGAATCACACCTGCAGTGTCGACAAACCTCAAACAAAGAGTCATTTGTTCTTTTAATCTTATATCTGTCGTTCCATCTGATATAATAGAGAAATTGCCAGATCTTTTAACTTCCTTGACTAAAGTCTCTCTTGCTACCTTTGCTGCTGCTTCCAGTAATGCGTTTTGGTATGGAGGAGAAGTATACTGTGCTGAGTTTGGTGTTTTTTCTCTCAGCCTTGCAAATTCTAACGATAATGTGCCAATCAAATCAAGTAACTCCAAAAAGTTACCTCGGTTCGGCGAGTCATCACTTTCATCATGGCCTCGCAGTCCTATATTTTGCCTTGCACAAAACAGTGCTATTTTTGCAAGATATTTTACGTATTCCCGATGTTCAGCAGTTACCGTCACTTTATGGGAAACAACTTGTTCTACAACAGACCCTCTTTTTTCAGCAATCTTAAAACTAACCCAGCTTTCAATGGACTTCTGATGGTTGAAGCTGTCTTGATGAGCATCACATTTTTCAATCATTTTTTTCCAGTTCCTAAATCCATTTTTCATTAGCGATATGTTCTCCGTTTTCGTGTTGCCAGATGGAAAATGTCTGCATGGGTAACAGTAGGCTGCATCATTTTCCTTAGAATATTCAATCCAATCGTATTTACTGTACCATGACTGTTGAAATGATCTTGATGAGGACTTGGGATATTCTGTTAATCGAGGCTGAGAAAGAGGATCGCCAGGGCATCTAATATAAAACAGGACAGATAGGTAATGGATAATTTAATATAGGAAATAGGGAAATACATTTTCAATTTCAATGGGCAATACACATGACTGACATTGATGTACTAAAAATTTAAAATTACTGACTTTATACGATTTATGATTTACGAAGTCAGTAATCTTTTAGATTTACTAACTTGCATTTTCGCATTAAAATTGACAATCCTAACAAAAAGTGAGTTTGCGCGAAATTGACAGCTTACTGTAGGTACGTACATTAGTGCTATAAGGACGAAGAAATTAATTATTATATTTCAGTATTTTAAACCTAATTATTAGCAATAATTAATATATTTAGTACCTACCACAGGTACTACGTGCACATTGTATACAACATAAAATCATTAATTCATTAAATTCGATAGTAACTTACTTAGAGATATCGGATGGTATTTCTTTTAACGCTTGCTTTGATGACTGAACTATTTCAGTACTGCTCTGTGCTGTATTGCTCTTTTTATTATTCTTATTAAAGAAACTCCTTATGTCCTGCATAATGTATAATTGCTAATTGTATATTTATTATGAATATTATGATAGGCTATGGCCTATAACCTTATTTCGCTCACGTCACCTAACTATGCTTAATACCGGTGTATACACTAGTCGTTAATAATTTGTTTTTTAAGATAAGGAAGGGCGCCATCAGCCGGCAGTGATCGACTAGCGCGGATTTATCGACATTTGATACTGGACCAAAAGATACGAGTGATTTTGTCGCGTGACAGGCGACAGAGTACTCTCTCTCTCTCTCTCTCTCTCTCTCTCTCTCTCTCTCTCTCGCGCGCGCGCGCGCGGGCGCGGCGGGATACAGACGCCGCGTGAGATAGAGAAAGAGTACTCTGTCGCGCGTAAAAGTCGCTCGTGGCCCAGGGGGGGCTCGATGTAGCCCAAGGGGGGGCTGAGCCCCCTCTAGCCCCCCCTAGTTTACGCCCCTGCCCACAAAAGTACACCGGTTACCAGTATTAACTAAACGCAGATCCAGCTGGGCGACCCAATCCTCGAGGAGTCGGCCTTTAAAGTCGGTAGAGACAGATCCCCAGAGTTGAGAGTGCGCATTAAAGTCGCCACCTATAATTAGACTCCTATAGTTGGTGCTACCGGAGCAGATAATCCACAGCTCGTCCAAAAAAGACGAGTACTCTCCGGCTCTCACGTTGGGCGACACGTAGCAAGACGCAATGAATATGTTGCCGTATTTGATGAGAATCGAGCTCTCACCCTGCGCGACCAAGACCGCGGGATAGTCTGCGACACGAGTATTAATATAAACCGCGGACAAGCCATTCCGGCTGTAAAACCATTTCTGGGAGCCGGGTATGCGAGCAGGCTCCGATACCACGCACACCGCGACTCCCAGCTCCTCGGAGTGTTGGGTAAGGAGGTCCTGTGCCTCCCTACGTTTCCCTAGGTTAACTTGGATGAACTGAATCATTTCTGCATCTGATTATCGACATTAGGCCTAATGGTCCTAGTTCCAATGTTGGGATCTCTCACAAAACAGCTGGGGGAAGAGCCCAGTCTGTGGTTGTGGGATCTGCCTGCATCCTTGCAGACCACACAACAGGTATCCTCTCGACACTGCTCGATTTGATGGTCCTTAGCCCCACACTTAAAACAATTTCCGGAGCGATTCTCCGGGAAGCCGCAAGTCTTAGTCACATGGCCGTATCTCCAGCACTTGAAACATTGCGTTGGACGAGTCTCCAATAGCTCTATACGTGCGACCGTCCAACCTATTCTAATCTTACCAGTGGTGGAAGCCCTGATCGCGGCCGCTAGTGGGCACTTCACCCACACAGAGAAAAGGCCGCTGGCCATTTGGCGGAATTGGCCCAACCTAACCTCATCTGCATCGCAATCGCCCGTGGCGACGATGGCTTCGATAACCTCTGCGGGGGAGATGGAGTCGTCGAGATTCCATACTCTCAATTCCCCCATTGCCTTTGGTCTGTTGATTCGTGTAGTAGAACCCAGCACCTCCTTTAATTTACCGGCCAGTACGTCTGCCTTAGACGCACCATCACTGCCAGGGATCTCGATAACGAGACCACCATTTATTCCTTTCCTTATTCGCGAACTCTCGATACCAAGAGTATCGAGTTTTATTTCTTTACGAGCCGTTTTAAGTATATCAGCGTAAGTGACTTTGTCGTCGAGGCTTGTGATGGTGACTGCCGCAGTCTTGGGCGGCCTGCGTCGACTCTGTCCCCTATAGGTATTCTTCGGTCCACTCATCTGGGAAGGAGGAGGAGGGTCCCTCGAAGGTCCAGGTTCCTCAGGCCCCTTATATGCAACAGATGATCCTCTTTTTTTGTTTTTTTGTTTTTCAGCTCCAGCCTGATTCCTGGCATGAGTCGCCGCCAGTAACGCACGGGTTTGACCCGGTTTCGCCGCTTTCAATTCGCGCCTGCGATTTGCAAGTTTGGACATTTCCGTACTTATCCACGCGAGTTCCTTAGCATTAGGATTTGGATAAGGATTCTCCTCAGAGTCCTCCGGATATTCCGAGGTAGATATTCTCGGACGTGTATTAATTTCACGGGCAGTCTCAGTGGGATCTCTGGCTTTCGAGAAAGTATCAGGTTTCGTACTATTGTCTCTATTTGATCTAAAGCTATATCCAAGAGAGCCTATTCGAGTAATCTTGCCCGAGTAGGGTTGTTCGGCAATCTTCTTTGGCCTTCTTTGTGGCAGTGAGCTTGCGTCCGTTTGCGTATCCTCATCAGTTGTCCGCATATTGTTCTTGTTCCCCTGAGTATCGTTGTCCAGGATGTGTTCACGGAGATTCCCATCAGCCCTCTGATTTGTCCTCCTGAAGACGGGGGTTCTCAAAGATTCGTGTATACAGTCATTATCCGAAGGCGGGGGCGTAATCTTACGAGATTCGAGCTTGACTACTCGTTTACGAAGAGCCTCAATCTCTTTTTTAAACATATCATTCTCATCTCTGATTCGTCGCTGTTCTCTCTTATACTCAATTTCGCCACGCTTGAGCGCCTTTATTTGAGCATTAAGCTCATCATTTTGTACTTTTAACGAGGTGACATCTCCAGCGTTCTTAAGCCTGTCGCAAAGTATACCAGTCGCACAAGAAAGATTTATCAGACCGTTTTTAAGGTCTTCGCTCAATGTTCTTTTCATTCGCGAACTCTTAGACCGGATCGTGTCTATTTTCGCGAGCCAGTTCGATATATGCTCGGAAAGTACTTCCGTATCAAATTTACATAACTTGTTCTCCGGGAAAGCGTACATATGGGTTTCTTTATCCAGAGCAGTCACGGGGGTGTGTACCCTTATTTTGATTCTGGATCTTTTAACGGCAAACTTACTCAATGGTGTATCCCCAAAATGTGGTGAGATTTCTGCCTTCCTCTTGCCACTACTTCCGGCCACAATGTCGGGTTCCTCTTCTTCATCCGTATCCGAATTAACCTCCATATTCGACACTGAGGCATTTTCGTAAGTTGTGGCCGGCGATTCCTCGTCTGGAGAGTCGGACAGTGCTCTCGATGTATCACCAGCAAGCGACGTTAGTGCTGGATTTGTCGGCTCAGCAGTTGAACCCCCCTTAGCATCCAGGTTCCCAGCCGAGTGTGTGTCCGTAACTGGCCCATCGCATGATTCTGAGCTATGCTCAACGACACGGGGGTCTCTGGGACCATAGTCCCCCCGCGCCTGCCCCTGGGCATCCGAGAATCCCTGGGACGGTACGTTTACATGTTCCTTTTGTGTAGCCATATTTAAAAGTACGGACAGACAGTCTCGAGTGCCCCCATGTCCAAGGAGACACTCTAGGGCATCACAAATTGTTCTAGCCACGCCTTGCCCGAGGGTGCACTATTTATGGGTTGGAAATTGGAAGTAGTGACTTCCCCGTATACAAAAAAGTATTATAATTGCAGACTCACAAGAATCGAACATCTATCCATAATAATACAGCCGCCCAGTGTGGGGAAAAAACTAACTGTTTTACTTCCGTATTTTATTTCATTATTTCATTTTATTCCCTTCTTTTGCACATCTTTAACTGTTTTTAAATGCAACGCCAGGCAAGCATGTAATTTACAATTTAATTACAGTTTATGTGTCAAACGCAAAGACTTAAGCTATATAAATAGCATAACGCGGAAACATTAAGCGGGTCGCGTGAATCAGCCATAGTCAAAACCAGAAAGTATGTAGAACATCCACAGATATACAGATATTACGTTCTAAGTATAATATGCACGAAAACAAGCGTGAACTAATCCTAAGGTCAGCGCACCCAAAAATTTACGCATTGTTATCCAAAGCAAATTGTGCAAAGTACACGCCGGC
This sequence comes from Temnothorax unifasciatus, assembly GCA_030770225.1. Lineage (NCBI taxonomy): Eukaryota > Metazoa > Arthropoda > Insecta > Hymenoptera > Formicidae > Temnothorax > Temnothorax unifasciatus. The sequence goes on from JASTWK010001270.1 coordinate 7,092, forward strand.
AAACGAGAACTAACCCCAGGGTCATCCCCGCACACAGCTGCACACATCAGTTATGCAAAAACACGCCCGTAAGCGTGAAACAGCCCTAAGAACATTTAAATTATGCAAGATGCACATTTGCAAGCGTGAAACAACCCCAAGGTCGACGCTCCCGACATTCACGCGCATTGTTCACACCGACTGTGAAAAAAAAAAAAAAAAATGCTTAAATCACGCACGCAGGCGTGAACCAACCCTAAGGTCAGTATCGCTTAAACACTTACATATTGTTGTTCATAAATATTCAAATAGAAATATACATAGTGCCTTCACAAGTGTGAACCAGCCCTAAGATCACTGTTATTAACATTTACCTATTATTTCGGACGTGAGAACTAGCCCCAAGGCCAGCATCACCCAACATTTAAGCAATGTTGTTTATATTGGTTATACAAATTGCACATATTGCTTTCAGAAACGTGAACCAGCCCTAAGGGCAATATTATCTAACGCTTACGCATTGTTGCACATATTAATTAGTTATTCAGTTGTGAAGACTCGAACATGGGTGTGAACTGACTTTATGACTAAAGATCAGACCATTAGAATGTGACATCAAGTGAAACATACTGCTGATGCACATGTAGATCAGCCCCATAAGATAAAATCCCTAGATCAAGTTTCCCATCTATTAACTTCTAGTCATAGCCCGAGAATCAAGAAATCGAGTCTACCGTCAGTATATTCACACTCAAGGTATAAAGAACGTGCGCGCACGCGTCGATCAACATACGTGACTACAATAAATAAACAAAATTATCAAGGATATATAATAAGTTATTATAAACGTACCGGTAACGATGATGACTTGAGTGATAATCAGTGATACATGTTAAAACTGTAAATAGACAAAAAACACAAACAAACAATGTTAAAGCAAAGAGATCTCAATAGTTATATAAATTCTTATAAAATAAATCAAAGACAGAGTATGTCATGGTTATATTTATTTATTTCTTCCTTTCCAATTTATCCAGCTTCCTGAAACAGAGCTAAAAGAGCAAGATATCGTGTCTCAGCGCGTATACCTCGGCACTTTGAGGTTAAGTTTCACAGTTAATCTATTTAACTTGTTTATAAGTCTAAAAACACGCTGAGCACGCAGCAAACAGAAGGATCTCTTTGCAAGAATAGGGAGAACAATAACGGAACATGTTGCAAGCCCAGTGAATAAGATAAGATTGATTATCAATTAAGTATGTAAACTAGTACAATTTATTTGCTGTCCGCAACATGTACAACATACAAACAGTATCAGGGGCAACAATATTCATCACACCAGAGACAACATTAAAACATTTAGCGTCTAGTAATGTTAAGCTCGAATTCAGTCATCATATGACAGATAGCCACGCATAGTTCAACAAATAAAGTCCGAATAAACGCATATAGTCGCGCAAGGCTGAATAAATTATAATTTATACAATATATTATATGAACTATATACTATATACTTAGAAAAGATAGCGCATATCCATTTAAGATATTAAGTACAATAAGTCTGTCTAAGTTTATCAAATAATACACTACGTGTCGCGATTAACGAGAGGGTCTGAATAATAAGACGGCAAAAGAGATAAGTGCCGACGAACCGACGAGGATGGAGTCTGAAATTCGACCAAGACTGTCGAAGGCAATTCAGTCCGCACATGTAAAGTTAAGTTCGCAAAAACAGGCAGGATCGATCCAGAGCCAAGAGACAATGCTCGTCACAGATCAGGATATCGGCCCGACGGTGCCGACTCACTCGTGTTCACGAAAAAGTATATCCGCGCGTAATCACAGAGATATAAAGGACCGTAGTGAAAAGGTCGGGCTCAGAAAACAGCGAGCAACGCGAACTACCGTGTGTCACAAATTTGATTAGGACACCACGCATCAATATGCAAAGTCGACACTACGAGTCAGCCATTACACTCGGGCAACCGCGCGAAGCCATGGCACGATCGCCATGTAGCCACAGTAAAAAGTGTCGCCATGCCGTACACGAGGCATTAATGACGTAAGGCCGCCATTTTCCCGATCGTCCCGAAATCTCAGCCATTTTCGAACTCGGAGATCGAATATAACCGGACATTGGAAATATTTCAGTTTCCAGGCCATATGGGCAGACGGGCATGTTCATGTCCAAACGAGCCAGTCAAAGAAACGAACACACCCGAACACTTCGGATACACACAACTCACCAAAAAATAAAGAAAAATAAAATGTGGCAGTTATATGAATCTAAGGTCCTCCATATAATATCAAAACATCCTTCCTTCTTATAAATCGTCCAATAGATCATGTCCAGCGTGAGCATCCAGAAATGAAAATTGACACTCTCGGCAACATATAGTCGAAATGATAGTGGTCACGTCTGTTAAAACGATGTAGTAGTCGTAAAGTCCGAATCGTGGATATATATAGTCTTCAAATCGTTCAGGAAAGAGTATTATACGGTCGTTGAGACACGTGTCACACGGGCGTGACCCCGAAAATAAGATCATCGAAATCGGGTGAAATCGTCTTAAGAAACCGAAAAGTATCCGTATTTTAAGACATGTATAACACGCCCGGAGTCTCTCAGTGCACAGTCCACAAAGATTTTAAACGGATTGACGTTATTTCACGCACTTTGGAACACGGAAAATTGTCTAAGAACGCCATAAGGCGTCGGCCATTAGAGAGAATGAACACATGGAAAAGTATTAATATTCATAATTAATGAATCCGAACAAAATCCACGGTAATTCTTACATCGCCCGACTCACAAAAATTGACAGAAACGGCCAGTGTAGAAAAATCCACAAAAAACACAGTCAAAAAATTCTCAAAAATCGTTATGTACGGAGCGCGTCTAGGAACGTCCGTTCCCTAGAACGCCCCGAGCCGGACTCCCTGGACAATAATATTGAAATGTAACATTGAAATCATTCAGAAGTATTTCTGAAACGTTTCAACAAAATCATTTATGACCCTTTTTACTGAAATATTTCTGAAATATTACGGAACATTTCAGAGAAATATTTCGTACGTAATGTGTAAAATACGTATCATTGAAAGCTTTCCGAAAGATAACTTGAAAAATAATATTAAAATGTAACATTGAAATTATTCAGAAGTAAAAACGGAGAACTTGAATCGCCAGTGAATAATTAACAATTAGCAAAAGAATTATGTTTGACCCAACTGGCAAATTTTATTGTTCACAAAACGCTACATTTTGACCGCAGATTTCGGTCCTTTTCAAGCGTATAGAAACTCACAAATATTATTAGTCAGACATAATGCCCAAACTACACCGAATCTAAAAACTAAACATAAAAATTGTGGCACGCAATAATAAGTATAAGTCCAAAAATAATTATATAAATCAAAACTTACATATTTGTGTGTTAAATTCACAGAAGTAAATTACAATTTAAACGGCATTTTCGTTTATTCGTTTATGTCGAAGGGCATGTAAGAGCCGTGCGGTGGTAAAATTTTAACTGACGAGAACATACAAATAATTAAACAAACCATTGACGTCAATATTAAAAGCCAGGGCGTGAAAGGAGAAACAGAAAAGAAGGAGATAGAATTACGTTTCTTTCGTGATATGTTCGTAGAGAGTGTATGATATCTTACCGACTCCGTTCCTGTTTTACCGATGTATTATTACCCCGCGCTACTCGCGCCTGCTATCGCAGGCGCTCTCGCATTGTTCCGCCTAGTTACGGCCGTGCTCGCGCTGCGTTCCCCCACCACCACCGCCGCCGATCGGCAGAGAATCGTCGTGATCGTCGTACGTATCGCACGTGCCGTCAAGTCGAGCGATAGGCCGCGCTTTTTCGCTGTACTCGAGTGAAATACAATAAATATTCAACGCAGGGAAGTGAATCTTTTCCTTCTCGACCACGCCCGATCCTGAGGAAGCAGCCACTCGATCAACCGCGTGGAGGCCACGAGGCCTATACGAAACATTGGTCCTTCGAGCCGGATATCCAAGACATCCGCCATTCGAGACGGTCAGCAAGCACCCGGTCGCAAGCAATATCCCGACCTCGGTGCGTGGACACGACGATCCCAGACCAGAAATACGACGAGCCTGTCGCCAGACTGCGAACACGCCGTCGAAACATCGCGGGCACGAAGCCCGCCAACCGGGGGCCCGCCAAGGAGGCCCGCCAGCGAGCTATCAATCGCAGCTCGTGTCCTTCTCAGGACAAGCAAGAACACTTCCGTCGAGGACACAACGCAAGGGCACGTAACGGTACGAGAGGCGCCATCGCAGCCTAACGCCGCACATTCCCGCCCCGTTCTACCAGACGGAACCAGAGATCTTCGCAGCCGAACGTCTTCCGTTCGCCACATCCCGCAGCACCACGACGCATCGAGAAGGCCCGCAGCCCAGCGACTTCCGCCAGGGTGCCAGGAGGACCACGCTGGAGCCTCGTCGAGAGGATTAGCGCTCGTTTGCGTTACCAGGTAGGAGTGGCAACCCAGCGTTCGCGTCGATTTAATTCAGTCGCGTTTCATATAATCGTTCGAGAAATTTCTCGCGGCGTAATTTCAAGATGGCTACCGAGCGGGATCCGGTCGCGTTACGGAAACAGCGCGCGGTTATCAAGGGATCCTGCACGCGGATCAAAACGTATGTCGATAATATCGAGGCCCTCACCCCGTCGGTAACGGCTCAGCTCGAGGAGCGTCGGTCAAGGTTGGAGAGCAGCTGGTCAGATTACAATGCAATACAATCGCAATTAGAAATCATAGACGATGGTGAGATGAACGATCGGGCTGGATTCGAGGAGGCGTACTTTAGTCTCTCCGGTAAAATTCGAGAACTCCTAAGCTCACATCGTACCGCGTCACACCATGCCGCGGCACCGTCGCCGTCAAATTCTACGGCTTCTGAAGCACCGGAAGCTGCAACACACGTACGCCTGCCTAAGCTAGACCTTCCGAAATTCTCCGGCAAGTACGACCAGTGGTTTCCTTTCTTCGACGTATTCAATTCAGTTATACATTCGAACGCGTCATTAAACAATATTCAGAGGTTACAATATTTGCGAGCGGCCGTTACTGACGAGGCGAGCGACGTGATTAACTCCCTCGAGATGTCGGACCGCAATTACGAAATCGCGTGGAATCTTTTGAAAGAGCGTTACGACAACAAACGTATCATCGTGCACACGCATGTTAAAGCCATTATGGAGCTGCCGTCTATGAGTAAGGAAAACGCTCGCGAATTGAGGCAAATTGCCGACGGCGCGTCAAAACACATACATGCCTTGCAGGCATTAAGACGTCCGACATCTCATTGGGACGATCTATTAGTGTACGTATTAAGCTCTAAACTCGACACGTTAACCCCTTCGTTGGCATTGACGCAATAGTGCGTCAAATTAATCCGTGCCCTGTGTGGCATTGACGCAATAGTGCGTCAACCTTTTTTTTCCTATTTAACTTGCTCCGATTTGGCATCCAAGTCTTATACGGGGGTTTTTGGGGTCGCTGAATACGAATCTGAATTCAAAATTTGCAAATTCAAAATGGCGGATCCAAAATGGCGGATAAAAATGCAAAAAATTACTTGATTGGGATGAAATTTGCGACTCGGGGATTTTTGGGGTCGCTGATTACGAATCTGAATTCAAAATTTGCAAATTCAAAATGGCGGATCCAAAATGGCGGATGAAAATGCAAAAAATTACCTGGGAAAAATTGATTGGGATGAAATTTGCCACTCGGGGTTTTTTTTGAATTTCTGAATTTTGAGTTCAGATTCGTAATCAGCAACCTAAATAACCCATAAGTACCAAGATTTATCCAAATCAAGCCATTTTTTGTATTTTTGTTCGCCATATTGGATCCGCCATTTTGAATTTTGAATTTTAAGTTCAGATTCGTAATCAGCGCCCTCAAAAACCCCAGGGTACAAATTTTCAGGATAAAAAATTTTCCTGCCATTTTGGGCACTTTTTGTCGAATTCTCTCTGCCAACGAAGGGGTTAACATTGCGAGAATGGCAAAATTCTTTAACCGGGCACGAGCTTCCAACTTTCAAACAGCTCGCCGATTTTATCACCCATCGTTGCTAAGTCCTAGAAGCTACCGGCAAATCGGGTATTATTCCTACGAAGAACGTTAACGCGCGTTCAACAAACGGAAAACAACGAGCAGCGTGTGTCGCGACGCTGAAATTCAAGTGTACTTATTGCAGCGGGGAACATTCTATATATCACTGCAAGGACTTTTTAGCTCTCCCCGTTCATCGCAGAAATTCGGAAATTCGCAAATTAAAGGTTTGCCAAAACTGTTTACGCTCTACAACTCATATCGCCAACAAGTGCCCATCAGGTAATTGTCGAGTCTGTAAGGCGAAACATAACACGCTATTACACGAATCGCAGGCTTCCGAGAAGTCCGATGGCGATCAGGAAGGCAACGCAAAGCCGACTCCTACGGCATCGCCGACTGCACTAGTGGCACACGCGTCGCATCCTTTGGACGGCAATTACGTCATGCTATCTACGGCGGTCGTATACGTCTACGACAATACGGGCGCGCGAAAACTTTGTCGCGTTTTGCTGGATTGCGGTTCTCAAGCTAACTTCGTCTCTAAGAGCTTCGTATCTGCTCTCGGTCTAAAGCCGCGTTCACTAAATATTTCAATCTCGGGAATAAACGGTGCTAATACGAAATCCACTCAGATCGTTCGATTAAAAATGTCATCGCGCATAAATTCATATTCCTTCGACATTGAATGCATCGTAACGGATCGAGTCACCGACAAGCTCCCGTCATTCACACTCAATCGTGGCGATTTTAGTCTCCCGCGCAATCTGCCATTAGCCGATCCTCGCTTCCACGAGTCATCCGAGATCGATGCTCTCATTGGCGCGGACCTATTTTGGGACCTACTATGCGTAGGGCAAGTCAAATCATCCCAAGCACATCCGACGTTACAAAAGACGCGTTTGGGGTGGATCCTAGCAGGCAGGTTAGGTAATCCATCAAGGCAGACTCTGAAGATACAAGCTTGCCACGCAACGGTAACCAACCTACAGTTACACGAGGAATTAACACGTTTTTGGCGACTAGAGGACATCTCTAACAGTACTGCCAATTACACTGTCGAGGAGGCTATCTGCAAGAAACACTTCGCAGACAACGTGTCTCAAAACCAGTCCGGTAGATACGTTGTAAAGCTTCCGGTCAAGGAGCATGTGATGGCCAAAATCGGACAGTCCAGGGATATCGCGATGAAACGACTGCTAGCCATGGAGAGGCGTTTCAAGCGTGATCCAAACCTAGAGGAGCATTACGTGCGTTTCATGCAAGAGTACATCGCACTTGGCCACATGAAGTTGGTAAACGAGCAACCAAATGATGATCCACCGGCCGTTTATCTGCCTCATCACAGTGTAGTCAAGATCGTAGGACAGTCACTCAAAATACGTGTGGTCTTCGACGCATCCTGCAAAACCAGTACCGGAGTGTCTCTGAACGACGCGCTCAGGGTGGGACCGGTCGTCCAGCCAGATTTGATCTCCCTCCTGATCCGCTTTCGCTTCTTTCTATACGTTTTCGTGGCCGACATAATCAAGATGTATCGGCAGATCCTAGTGGACCCATCGCAGACACATCTCCAACGAATATTGTGGCGGAGCAAGCCAAGCCACGACATCAAAGCATACGAATCCCTGGTGGTCACCTACGGCACCGCAGCTGCCGCGTATCTAGCCACTGAATCTCTCAATGATCTAGCCGAGAAAAACGCATCGAGATTCCCAGTGGGATCGATCCACCTCAAGCAAGGGTGCTACGTGGACGACGTTGCGACCGGGGCGGACACAAAAGAGGGTCTAGAGATAGTTCGTCATCAAGTGGTGGAACTACTACGATTAGGAGCGTTCGAATTAAGCAAGTGGGCATCCAACTGTCCAGAACTATTAAAGGACGTCCAGGATCAAAACCACGAGCCAATAGAAATCTGCAGTGATGCAAACTCCCGTATCCTCGGAATGCAATGGGACCATACCAGAGACACCTTTCAAGTTTCACACGACATTCAAGAGAGCCACAACATCGTAACCAAACGCACAATCTTGTCCGGAGTCGCCAGGTTATTTGATCCTCTCGGTCTCCTCGGACCTGTCATCGTGGTCGCGAAACTCATCCTACAAGACTTGTGGAAATCAGGTAGCCATTGGGACGAGTCCGTACCACAAGACATCCATGCGCGCTGGTCAAAACTGGAGAAACAACTGTCGGCCTTAAAACAAGTGCAAGTTCCGCGGTGCGTCAAGGCTGCCACGGATTCCCAACTGACTGAAATACACGGATTCTCCGATGCCAGCCAACTGGCATACGGAGCCTGTATCTACGTTCGGACGAAAGTCGGCAACGGCTACCACGTCGTGCTGCTTTGTTCAAAATCCCGCGTAGCCCCACTCAAGGCCATATCGCTGGCAAGACTAGAGCTACAAGCAGCACTATTATTGGCTGAATTGATGGATAAGGTCAGCATATCGACCGACATAACGCGTTTCAAGAAGGTTCTCTGGTGTGACGCTCTCAATACTCTATACTGGATAACTTCGCTTTCCCGGAGGTGGGAGGTATTTGTTGCCAACCGAGTTGGTAAGATACAACGCCTAACCAAGATAGAAGATTGGAGGTACGTTCCGTCATCAGACAATCCCGCCGACATACTATCACGCGGACTCTATCCGCACGAACTCGTGGATGCAAATCTATGGTGGCATGGACCCACCTTTCTACAATACGAAGAATGCCGCTGGCCAAGCAAGGATATCACTCGCCTAGGAGATGATCTTCCCGAAAGACAAGAAGCTGCGGCAGCCGTCGTCATCATCAGTCCTTCGATCGTCGACGGATTAATCAACAAGCACTCGAACTTGGGCAAGATATACCGCATCATAGCGTATTGTCTCAGGTTCCACAAGGCACATCGGCCGACCCCGGCTACCGAACACGTTTCTCACGACGAGATGTCATACGCACGGAGCGTCGTGTGCAAAGCAGTACAGAGAAGCTCATTCCCCGATGAATACAGAGCGCTGAGCAGAGGGGACCCAGTTAACGCGTCTAGCAAGATACTCTCCCTGTCTCCTTTTATAGACGAAGCTGGGCTAATCCGGGTGGGGGGTAGATTAAAGAATTCCGAGTTAAAATTCGACGCGTGCCACCCCATATTACTACCTCGCGATCATGAATTTACGAAACGTACAATAAAACAAGAACACGTGCGCAACATGCATTCCGGGACTCAGGCAACTATGGCCGCAGTCAGGCAGAGATTCTGGCCTTTATCACTTCGCTCAACCGCGCGAAAAATTATCCGAAACTGCGTAACATGCTTCAGAGCTAAACCGAGCCAGTCGGAAGCCATAATGGGCTCGTTACCTTCTACTCGCGTTACTGTTTCAAGGCCATTCTCGCATTGTGGCGTCGACTACGCCGGACCTGTCATGGTGAAGGAGGGCAAGCGACGTAATGCCCGCTTTCATAAGGCGTACATCGCGATTTTTGTATGTTTTGCCACAAAAGCCGTGCATATCGAACTAGTAAGCGATCTTACATCGGAAAGCTTCATTGGCGCACTTCGGCGTTTCATGTCCCGAAGAGGCAAGCCCTCTTGCATATATTCCGACAATGGGACCACGTTCGTCGGAGCGTATAAGCAGATCAAAGAGCTCTACGATTTGATCAACGATGATCAGGTGAAAAACGATATAAACCGGTTTGTTCGCGAGCAGGAAACCTCTTGGTCCTTTATCCCGCCTAACGCGCCGCACTTCGGCGGTCTATGGGAAGCCGCGGTAAAATCGGCAAAGCATCATATGGCTCGAATTATAGGCCAAGCGCATTTAACGTTCGAAGAGATGCAGACAGTGCTTAGCGAGGTGGAAGCAATCCTGAACTCGCGACCACTCACGCAATTAAGCGCCGATCCAAACGATCTCGCGTATCTTAGTCCCGGTCATTTTCTTGTCGGTACAACTTTAAACAGTTTCCCTTGCCGCGATTTACACGACATTAATGAAAATAGGCTCACGCGCTGGCAAAGAGTAGAGCAAATAAGGCAACATTTTTGGCGTAGATGGAGTGCTGAATACCTTAATTCATTGCAAGAACGAACTAAATGGAAGGCCAACAAGGGCATACAGTTAAAACCGGAGCAATTAGTGCTCATAAAACAACAAGGCCTGGCTCCCTTGCAGTGGCTGTTGGGGCGAGTTCAGGATATTTACACCGGATCCGACGGCGTCACGAGGGTCGCCACCGTCCGAACAGCGAAAGGTGACTTCACGAGACCTCTTTCTAGGCTCGCGGTGTTACCTATAGACACTTAAGTATAATCGTTTCGCGTGAATGTCAAACTCCGCGTTTAGTCATAGTTAGTATTAAGGTTCGTACAAGGTTTTTGGTTGCCACTCCTATCTCATAAGCGTTTATTTATTTATAAGTGCAAATACTATTTTTTATGTTTGACCTAGTCGTCTCAAATTCCAGACTTAGTTATATCAACTTTGTACCATGCGACTCCAATTCGAAGGAGTATTATGTAACCATTCTGATGGAAGTAATTATCTTCAAGTTATGTTCCTTTATATTGAAAGCACGTACTTTCAAGGGGGCGGCGTTTGTATGATATCTTACCGACTCCGTTCCTGTTTTACCGATGTATTATTACCCCGCGCTACTCGCGCCTGCTATCGCAGGCGCTCTCGCATTGTTCCGCCTAGTTACGGCCGTGCTCGCGCTGCGTTCCCCCACCACCACCGCCGCCGATCGGCAGAGAATCGTCGTGATCGTCGTACGTATCGCACGTGCCGTCAAGTCGAGCGATAGGCCGCGCTTTTTCGCTGTACTCGAGTGAAATACAATAAATATTCAACGCAGGGAAGTGAATCTTTTCCTTCTCGACCACGCCCGATCCTGAGGAAGCAGCCACTCGATCAACCGCGTGGAGGCCACGAGGCCTATACGAAACAGAGAGCGTTAAGATTCTCCTTGTCCTTTTGTAAATTAATGGTGTCATCAAATTTTTTAATAAAAAATATCTCCGCTAATTCCCTCTTTCTAATCTGTTTCTCCTTATTATTTCTGGCTTCCCCCAATCGAAATCATGCCCACAGGATGTTCGATGCTCACTCACTACAGAATGCTTGCTCGCCGGTTTTCTGATATCGTTCTGGTGTTCTTTTTGAGACGTGTGCACAAATGTCTTTTTGTCTGCCCAATATACGTAGCATTGCAATCTTTACATCTCTACGAACATATCATAAAAGAAACGTAATTCTATCTCCTTCTTCTGTGTTTCCCTCTCCACGCCCTGGCTTTTAATATTGACGTCATTAGTTAGTTTATTACTTGTCTGTTCTCGTCAGTTAAAATTTTACCACCGCACGGCTCTTACATGCCCTTTGACATAAACGAATAACAAAAATGCCGTTTAAATTGTATTTTACTTCTGTGAATTTAACGCACAAATATGTAAGTTTTGATTTACATAATTATTTTTGAACTTATACTTATTGTTGCGTGCCACAGTTTTTTATGTTTAGTTTTTAGATTTGGCTTAGTTTGGGCATTATGTCTGACTAATAATATTTGTGAGTTTCTATACGCTTGAACTTGAATTAAAAGGACCGAAATCTGCGGTCGAAACGTAGCGTTTTGTGAACAATAAAATTTGCCAGTTGGGTCGAACATAAATTCTTTTGCTAATTATTCAGAAGTATTTCTGAAACGTTTTATCAAAATCATATATCATTGAAAACTTTCCAAAAGATAACTTGGGAATTAATATTGAAATGTTACATTGAAATTATTCAGAAGTATTTCTGAAACGTTTCATCGAAATCATTTATGACCCTTTTCACTGAATATTTCTGAAATATTACAAAACATTTCAGAGAAATATGCAACGACGCCGCTAGGCGGCGCATATTGGTAAGACTAACTCGTAAGTAAATTTCAGTTAGGATCTAATATAAGCAGGCCTCCGGCGAAGCAAAATCATGAACTATAATCAAGAATATGATTTATGAAGGACAAGAAATTGTTCCTGATCACCCTATACAGGGTGATCCGGAACAATTTGATATGGGAAAAAGTATCTTAAATATTTCCCATATATTTCTAAAACATTTCAGAGATATTTTCGAAGCATTTCAGAGATATTTATGAAGCATTTCAGAGATATTTCTGAATTATTTCAGAAATATTTCTAAAACATTTCAGAGATATTTCTTAGGCATTTCAGAAGTATTTCTTAAGCATTTCAGAGATATTTCTGAAGCATTTCAGAAATATTTCAGAAACATTTCTGAAATTTCAGCTTGGCGGACATTTTATATTTCTGAAACATATCTGAAACATGTCTAAAATGTTTTTTTGAAAGGTTTCATATTTCATTGACAGCTTTTTGAAAGCTTTCTGAAATATTTCGGTGCTGTGTGGGTTGTTACACATATAACAATACAGCTTTTTCTTACATAATATTGAGGCAAACTTTGGTATATTTAAGCGAGAAATAAGGAGCACAATCATTTCAATTACCAACTTTGTTTGTTTGTAATTTTTTCATCATTATTCTGGGATATGACTTTTACAACACATCCAAATATATAGAATATATAAAACCTTTTATGACACACGTGCATGGAAAATGGCCCATTGCGCACGCTACGCGCGCGTGATGGACCACTTTCCACGCACTTGCGACATAAAATAGGGTGTGCACGACGTGCGTAAAGATGAAAATTCCCGGGTGCGGTGACCGCACTCGCCTTCGGCTCGTGCGTCAACTCCGCACCCGGGAATTTTCATCTTACGGCACTTGTTGCACAAATAACTATTATTTTTTACAAATACTAGTTAATGGATACATATATGTGTATTTATATTTGTATTATATAGAGAATAACATTAAATGTAATATTAAATGTAACATTAAATGTTATAATATAAAACTATTGTCTCCTATTTTTGAAATTTATTAAATATCCCAATCAGCAAAGAAATGTTTTTAAAAATATTTTTAAAAACATTTGGAAAACATTTTTAAAAACATTTTTAAAAATGTTAAAAATGATGGGTTAAGTTCGCTTTTTTTAATTAAAAAAACATTTATTTTAACATTTAAAAAAACATTTGTTTAACGTTTAAAAACGTTTATTTTAACGTTTAAAAAGACATTTTTTTAGTGTTTAAAAACGTTTATTTTAACGACAAAAAAAATTATTTATTTCAAAATTTTATTATTTTTTTACTTTGTTTTTTAAGGATGTTCTATACCCACAGTCCCAACCAAAAGTATGCAGGAAATATTGAAAACTCTGATATTAATTCTTCAGGGATCCAAAGACAAAAAAATGTATATAAATAGTTACGGAACATCTAATAGAATGTAAAAGACGTAAATTTAGTGAATGTAAATAACTGTTACTACTATTTTTTTCAAAAAAAAAATTTAAAAAAAAATTGTTGTAAATCGTTTCAAATTTTGTTGCTATATTTTTGTTTGTTGATGATCTGCTTGTGTGTAAAATATTATTATATTGGTTACATTTTTTAATGTTTACACTTTTCTCTGTAAAACCCTTTGTAAAACGGATTTTCAAGAATTGATAACTTTTTATCTAAATTGTGAATCGATTTGAAATTTGGCCCTGAACTTTGAAAGAGTATACAGAATATGATATTAAATTTTCATCAACTTCGTTACATTTTGCCTAACTATATAAAACATCCTTAAGATGCAGTCTATGATTATAAATATTGTCTCGTATCTGAAAAATCTGAAAAAAACACTTACCTCGGTGGGATTCAAACTCTGGGACCTCCTCAATCTGCAGACAATATTTTTTAAATGTTTTTTAAATATTTTTTTTTCAGTATTTATACGTTGTTACAGTTTATTGTACAAATAATATTTATTTAATGTTTATTAAATGTTTATTTTACATTAATTATTAATTTAAAATAATGATTTAGAAAAAATATTTATTTAACGTTTATTTAATATTTAGGTCACATTAATTATTTGTTTGCAATAATATTTTTTAAAAACATTTATTTTACATTTATTCAACATTTATTTAATATTTATTTTACATTAATTATTTATTTTAAAAAATAATTTTAAAAAATATTTATTTAACGTTTACTGATTAATATTTATGTCATATTAATTATTTGTTTACAATAATAATTTTTAATATTTATGTCATATTAATTATTCGTTTACAATAATAATTTTTAAAAACATTTATTTCACATTTATTCAACTTTAATTTAATATTTAGATAGATAGATAACGTGTACTTTATTACCCACATGGGGTCTAAAAGGGCGTTTTGTAGGGACGTACCCAACTCTTTACAAATTCATACATATAATACATATAATACATATAATACATATAATACATCATTTGTAGACTCTTCAATCCTCTTCGCTGTCTCGTCCTCCTTGGTCCTCTTTCGAGTGGTTATTGGCTCCTCCTCCTTCCCTTTCCATTCTTCTCCCTCTTCCTTCTCGTCTCATTTCCTCTACTGCTTTCATCCATTTCTCTCCCTCACCCTTCTCTCCTAGTAATCTCCCTACTACGTCTTGCCATCCCTCTCCGTCCCACTCCTCCCATCTGGCACACTCCTCCCATATATGCTCCCATGTTTCCTCCTCCCTCCCTCCTGCACCTTTTATCCTCCTCTTCTCCCCAGTATAGTCCCTCCCTCATTTCATTACCAAGTCTGAATCTTGCAACCCTGCTCCATCTCGTTTCCTCCCATCCTTTCTTTAGATAGTCCGGGATCCCTTCCTTCCTTATATTCTTATACCACTTGTTGTACTTCGATCCCGTGATCTTTTCCATCCTTTCTTGTCTCTCCTTTCCTTTCTCCTTCCTCTCCAGTTCCTCCTCCTCCAACTCCTCTTCTCCTTCTATTTCTACTCCGATCCCTTCCAGGTAGTCTTTTCTCTCCTGCTCCCATCTTTTTACTATCCTTCCTCTCTTCCATCTCTCTTTCATTTCTTCCAAACATTTTCTCGCTATTTCTCCTCCTCTACCTTCTTCCAGTTTTCTTTCAAACTTCCATGCTCTCTTACTTGTTCTAGCTCTCATCTTTTCCCTTTCTAGCTCGTCTCTGACCATATAACCTGGCGTCCTCCAGTTTAATCCAAGTACCCATCTAAGATACCTCTCGTGAATACCTTCTACCTCCCTCCTTTCCTTCCATCCCCATATTTCTGCCCCGTATCCCATCACCGTCCATATCAGAGTGTCATATAGCCAGATTCTTCTTTTGCAGTCCTTTTTCCACGTCCTCTTCCCTATTCCCCACACTTCTCTCATGACTCTTGCTGCCTTCCTTCTTCTCTCTCTAATGTGCGCCTCCTGTCCTCCATTCTCCTTCAGTGTATACCCCAGGTACTTGAATTCTTCGACCTCCTCTAATTTTTTTCCCTTCCATCTCCAGTCGTACTTCTTCTTCCTTCCTCCTCCCTTTCTAAACCTCATTATCTTTGATTTCTCTATACTCAGAGTTAAACCTTTTCTGTCTAGATATCCTTCCAGCCTGCTTATCATGGCTCTCATGTCCTGCTCCTCCTCCGCTAGCAGTGCTATATCATCTGCGTACATTAGCGTGTATATCTTCTCACCTCTCAGTTTCACTCCTCCCCATCCGCCCTTCCTTATGTAATCCTCTATGTCTGCGATTAGAAGGTTGAATAATATTGGGCTTAGTGGGCATCCCTGTCTCAAGCCTTTCGCCGTCCAAAATTGTCCTCCACTCTCTCCTCCTCTCCCTACTCTGCTCTTTGTCTCCCTCAGTACTTCCTCCATCCTGTCTATCAGTCCTTGTCTCACTCCTCTTTCTCTCATTGTCTTGATTAACACTCTTTTATCTACTGAGTCGAAGGCCGCCTTCAAGTCCACGAAAAATACCGACATCTTTCCTTTCTCTTTTCCTATTTGTCTATTCACCATGTAGTTCAAAGCGAATATTTGATCCATCGTCCCCATTCCTTTTCTGAATCCTGTTTGATTGTCGGGGATCAACTTCTTCGTTTCTGCTTCCTCTCTTATTCTTTCGGCTAGTATCGCCGTGTAGATTTTGTACATTGAGGACATAATGGTTATTCCTCTATAGTCTTTCACTTCTCGCCCTTCTCCTTTCTTAACTAATGGGATTATCTCACCTTCCTTCCATTGTTCCGGCCAACCTTCCCCTCTCCAGACCCGTTTACATATTTTCCATATCCATTTCACCATTTCTTCTCCAAACTTCCATGCCTTGTTAGGTATCCCATCATTGCCTATTGCTTTTCCTGACTTTAGTTTCTTTATTACGTTTCTTACCTCTTCCAATTCTATCTCTTCTTTCTCCTGTCTGATTCCGTCTCCCTCTCCGTTTACCACCCTGTTCTCCACTCCACCCATCAGTTCCATGAAATACTCCTTCCATTCTTCCGGTTTTATCTTTTCGTTCACTCTTTTTCTTCTCTTCCTCGCTCTACCTATCAGTTCCCATATCTCTCCCTCCGTTCTCGTTTCTCCAATCTCTCTAATCATCCTTTCTTTCTCCTCATTCTTCTTTCTTTCGCACATATCCCTATATTCCTTCCTTCTTTTTCTATATCTTTCTATCTCACCTTTCCCTTTTCTCCATTTCCTTAATTCTCTCCTCACTCTCCTCTTACTCTCCGTGCATTCCTCGTCCCACCACCCTCTTCTGTTCTTGATAGCCCCTCCTTCATTCTTATCCTCATTTTCCTTAATCACTTTTCTTATCTTCATTATTCCTTCCTCTATTTCCTCTTGCAGATCTCTATTTCCTCCAATCGTGCCTAGTCTCTCCCTAAATTGTGTTTTTCCTACTTCATTCCATATTCCTCTTTTTCTTATTTTTTCTGCTTCTCTCCTCCTTTGCTTTCTCTTTGGGCTACCTCTCACCCATAGTATTATTGGGTGATGGTCCGAATCTATCCTTTCTCCTATTTCCAGTCTTTCCACTTTTTCTCTGACCTCCTCCTCCCCTATTACGTAATCTATGACTGTCTCACCTCTCCCTCCTGTATATGTAAATTCTCCCTCCTCATCCCCCTTCGTGCCTCTGTTCAATATCATCCATCCTCTCTCTTCGATGAACTCCAGTAATTTCCTGCCTTCCTTATTTATCTTCTTGTCTTTAGACTTCCTCCCTCTTTCTTCATTTTTTCGCTCGACTTTCTCTTCCCATCCTCCTTCCTCTCCCGTTCTCGCGTTAAAGTCGCCACCTATTATGATCCTTACACCTTTTTCCCCCTCTTCCGTCCACTCTTTCAATCCTTCTAATTTCTTGTCTATATCGTTGTTTACATAGATTCCTATTATTCTCCATATTTCCTCTCCTATCTTTATCTTACCTTTTATTTTTCCTTCTTCCTCCGTCTCTCTTCCTTCTTTTATTTCTTCTATACTTTTCCTTATTCCTAGCAACATGTCTCCGCACGCTCTGCCCTTCCTGTTCCTCCTGGTCGCTATCTGTACTCTCCATCTGTATTCTCTCGGTAATTTCTCTTTCACTTTCTCCCAACCTTTCTCATCAATCCAAGTCTCCATCATCACAATCACATCCCATTCCTTTATCCCTTCCCAAAAGTCCTTATCCTTGTTTGATATACCAGCTACGTTCCAGAAGGCCACTTTCCACGTCTCTTTACTCCCCCTATCGTCTCTTATCTCTTCCCCCACGTATCCCTCCTCCTGCCCCTCAGCTTCCACTATACCGTTCCCTCTCATGTCTTCCTCTTCTTCCTCCTTTATGCTTTCATTATCCATTTTGGCCTCTTCAGGAGCGCTCAGCTCTTCTTCTATCTTTTTAGACATTTCCTGTCTCAATACAGTTCTCCACTCTGACTTACCTCTCCCCTCTTCTTCCCTTCCAACTTCCGCCTTGCCCTTCTCGCCTTCCTCCCATCCAGCCTCTCCTCCTCCTATTCCTCCGTCTCCATTCCTGCTCCTCTTCCTCCTAACTTGCCTCCCTCCTCTTCCTTCTCTCCTCCGCTCTCCTTTCTTACCTTTCTCCTTTCATCCTTTAACACCCCCTCTTCCATGTCCCATCTCCACCAAACATTTTCCAATCTTATTCCACCTGCTTTGATCCACGCCCTCCTTCCCTCTCTTTCTTCTCTTCTCGCTATCTCTCTCAAACTCCAATTCATCCTTCTTTCCTCCCATGACAAATCCTCTGTGATTCTCTCCTTTCTACCCGCCAGGCTCCTCTTCTTTTCCAACACCTCCCATTTTTGCTCTTCATTTTCCAGCTTCAACAACACCATTTCCCTTCCCTTTTCTATATCTTCCCCCCTATTTTCTTCACCTCTATTACCTTCACTTTGGCTTTTATTTCCTCCAGTAGCTTCTCCGCCTCTTGTCTCTTCCCTCCCTCCTTCACTTCTAACCCCCTTATCACTACATTTCTTCTTCTCTCTTCCTTCTCCTTCTTTTCCAACTTTCTCTCTATCTCTCTCATCCTCTCCACCACTTCCTCATTTTCATTTCCTGCCTCCCCTTTTTTCCCCTCCTTTCTCTCTCCTATTTTCACCTCCAATCTTTTTACCTTTTCTTCCACCTTCTCCTCTAGCTTCTTTACTCTCTCTTCCAGCGCTTCTCTCTGTTTCTTCCATATTTCCTCCCTTCTCTTCAGTTCCTCCTTCAGACCTTTAATTTTATTTTTTATTTCCTCATTATCTTTTTTCCTTTCCTTTTCTTGCTTTTCCATTTTCGTTAGAATCTCCTTTAACATTTCCTCTGTCTCCATGCTTTCTTTATCCTCTTCTCCTTTCTTAATCTTCGCTGGCGGTGATCTGTTAACCTTCCTTGTTTCTTTAAACCTTTCTAGGATTTCTTCCTCTGCTCTAGCCTTCGCTTCCTCCTCAATCTCTTCCCTTTTCCTCTTCTGTATGTAATCTAAGACCGAACCTAGGCTATCTGTTCTTCCTCTCTGTTTACCAAGCTCTTCCGCCTTTGTTGGTCTGCCTCTTGCCTTCCTCTCACCCTCGCCTTCTCTCCTCTTTCCTTTATCTCCCTGCTGTTCACTCTCTGTTCCCCCCTCCTTCCCCTGCTCCATCCGCCGCTCCTACCTTTGCCTGTCCCTCCTATTCGTTATATCTCTCCTATTCACTTCTCCCTTTCCTGTTCTCTACTCTATGCCCTTCCGCGTCTCGTTTTCCCGTCGCGTCGCCCCTCTACTCTCACTAACGTTCGTGCCTGCCGCGCTCCACCGCACGCGGCTCGGTTCCCCCACCGCGTCACCCGTCTACTCTCACTATCGTTTGTGCCTAACCCGTCTCTGTAACTTGCCACTTTTCTGCCCTTCGTTCTCCCTTCCCTGTTGCTCCTCCACTCACCCCTTTCGCCTCCTGTTCTCTTGCCTCCACACCTTCTCGCTCTGTCACTCTCTCCTTCCTCTGCTCTCTATCTTACTCACTTCAATTTACATTTCTCGCCAACACTTTCACACCTGTCTCCTCTGTCGCACCGGAAACGGAAGTCCTAATTTAATATTTATTTTACATTATTTATTCATTTAAAATAATAATTTAGAAAAAATATTTATTTAACGTTTATTTAATATTTATGTCACATTAATTATTCGTTTGCAATAATATTTTTTAAAAACATTTATTTCACATTTATTCAACATTTATTTAATATTTATTTTACATTAATTATTTATTTTAAAAAATAATTTTAAAAAATATTTATTTAACGTTTATTGATTAATATTTATGTCATATTAATTATTTGTTTACAATAATAACTTTTAAAAACATTTATTTCACATTTATTCAACTTTAATTTAATATTTATTTTACATTATTTATTTATTTAAAATAATAATTTAGAAAAAATATTTATTTAACGTTTATTTAATATTTATGTCACATTAATTATTCGTTTGCAATAATAATTTTTAAAAACATTAATTTCACATTTATTTAACATTAATTTAATATTTATTTTACATTACTTATTCACTTGCAATAATAAATTTGGAAAAAACATTTACTTAATATTTATTCGACATCCCGGGTGAATTTCGTAATGAGCCGGCACTGGTTTCTGACATTCACCGGACATTAAGAAATATTATATCATATATCCAATTCAAAATTTTATTACTCTTTTTAAACTGAATTTGTTTCTTAAGATGATTTTTGAAAAATTATAAATTTGCGCTGGTTATATGTAGACTATATATGTATAACACTTCATTAAATTAAGAAGTAGTCTACCACGTAAGGCAGTTGGCTCACGATCCAGAGGTCCCGAGGTTCCAAGGTAAGTGTTTTTTTCAGATTTTTCAGATACGAGAAAATATTTATATAATATAATATAGACTGCATCTTAAGAAACAAAGTTAAAAAATAATAATAAAATTTTGAAATAAACGTTTATTTTAACGTTTAAAAAGACATTTTTTAGTGTTTAAAAACGTTTATTTTAACGACAAAAAAACTATTTATTTCAAAATTTTATTATTATTTTTTAAATATTATTTTGCTCTTGGGACCTCTGGATCGTGAGCCAACTGCCTTACGTACATGGTAGACTACTTCTTAATTTAATGAAGTGTTATACATATATAGTCTACATATGTTATAACCAGCGCAAATATATAATTTTTCAAAAATCATCTTAAGAAACAAATTTAGTTTAAAAAGAGTAATAAAATTTTGAATTGGATATATGATATAATATTTTTTAATGTCCGGTGAATGTCAGAAACCATGGTCAGAAACCGGCTCATTACGAAATTCACCCGGGATGTCGAATAAATATTAAGTAAATGTTTTTTCAAATTATTATTGCAAGTGAATAAGTAATGTAAAATTAATATTAAATTAATGTCGAATAAATATTAAATAAACTAGCTTTTTTTTTGTAAATTCCTTTACCAATTATTGCCCAAATCACCTTTACATTCTGTATTTGTAATTTTTAATGACTTTTATTTATATAAAAAATTAGGATAATAAAATGGTGGACTTCCACACCACCCTTGAGGTTCCACCTATTGACGCGTTAGGTTTTTTATAGTAGACCTTCGCCTTAAGCCGTATTATATTACTTCTCATATTATTTTCTCGCATAGCGCAGAATACATTTTGATAGTAATAACTGCGCGTTGCGCAGAATGCATTTTAGCTGCAATTACTGCGCCAATCGCAGAATGCATTTTTGTTTTTCTTTATTTTATTCTCATTTATTAATTTATGATACGCACTGCGCAGTATGCATTTTGTCTGCAATTACTGCGCCAATCGCGGAATGCATTTCTGTCTCTCTCTATTTTACTCTCATCTATTAATTTAGGATAATATGTATTTTTTTCCCTCTGAATGATAAAATAATCACTGCGCACTGCGCAGAATGCATTTTGTCTGCAATTACTGCGCCAATCACAGAATGCATTTTTGTCCCTCTCTATTTTACTCTCATTTATTAATTTAGGATAATATTTATTTCTTTTCCCTCTGAATGATAAATTAATCACTGCGCCAATCGCAGAATGCATTTCTGTTCTTCTCTATTTTACTTTCATTTATTAATTTAGGATAATATGTATTTCTTTTCCCTCTGAATGATAAATTAATTACTGCGCACTGCGCAGAATGCATTTTGTCTGTAATTACTGCGCCAATCGCAGAATGCATTTCTGTTGCTCTCTATTTTACTCTCATTTATTAATTTAGGCTAATAAATATTTTTTTATAATTATAATATATACTAAATACAACACATGATTTATTACTGGTTCTCTTACATTACTGGTTCTCTTACGTTATTAGTTCTCTTCCAATTTTTTACATGTCAATTTACAAAATTTCTCGATATGCAACATTTTTTGTAAAAGATTTTGAATTTTCTTCAATAAGATGTCCTTGATTGCTGATCTCAACGACCTTAACTTTAACATTATTCCTTTTAGTTGCTCTAGGGAATGCTACATATAGCTGTCTATGAGCAAATAACAAAAAATTATACACTTTATAGCACTCCCCGGTAAATTCTACTCCTGTTTCATATACAATTCTTTGAAATTTGGTCGATTATTTCCCGAATTCGCTCAATTATTTCTTTAAAAATTAGAAAAAATTAGAAAAATCGGTTTCCAGAAAATCGGTAGCGAAAAACTATACACTTTATAGCACTCCCCGGGAAATTCTACCCCTATTTCATGTACCTTTGGTAAAAATTCGGTCCACTAACGAATGAGTAGTTTGCGGTCAGACAGACAGACAGACAGACAGACGTCCGGTACTTATATATATAGATGTTTTTTCAAATCATTATTGCAAATAAATGAGTAATGTAAAATAATTATTAAATTAATTGTCAAATAAATATTAAATAAATGTTTTTTCAAATTATTATTGCAAATAAATGAGTAATGTAAAATAATTATTAAATTAATGTCAAATAAATATTAAATAAATGTTTTTTAAAATTATTATTGCAAATGAATAAGTAATGTAAAATAAATATTAAATTAATATCGAATAAATGTTAAATAAATGTTTTTTCAAATTATTATTGCAAGTGAATAAGTAATGTAAAATAAATATTAAATTAATATCGAATAAATGTTAAATAAATGTTTTTAAAAATCATTATTGCAAATAAATTATTAATATAAAAGAAATATTAAATAAACGTTAAATAAACGTTTAATAAATATTTTTTCTAAATCATTACTTCAAATAAATAATCAATGTGAAATAAATATTTAATAAACATGAAATAAATATTATTTTTACAATGGATTGTATAAATATATAATTAATAAAAAATAAATATTAAAAACACATTTAAAAAAACATTGTCTGCTGATTGGGATGTATTGATATATACCCACACAGCACATGATATCATTCGTATATACTGAATTAATACTCAATATACTATAGATGTACAAGATATACTGATAATATCTCTATAATATATTTTGCAGTATATTATTTTACTGATATTTTAAGAATATTCAAAATTTATTAGTAATATTCGGTCTATTTATCGAATATTTTCAGGATATGCTAAATTTATCAGAATAGTATATTATTTTACTGATATTTTAACAATATTCGAAATTTATCACGCGGGGCGGCAGCGCGGGCTCGCGCGGCAGGAGAGTTTGGCTCGCGCCCGCTACGCGGCGCATCGCCAGTATTCTTTCGCGTAATTAAGATTCAACATCGATTTCTTTATCTCAGGGCAGCTCGGCAGGGTTTCTCCAGCGTTCTCAAGTTCGCCAGTCAGGACGTGCTCACTAGCAGGGCCTCTCATATAACCCTTTTTGTTTACAAAATGTGCTCCTCATCCGGGGTCTCCGTTTATATCTGCTTTGCAGAGCATTAAACTTTCTTCGGTAAGAGTCGACAGAGAGAAAATTTAAAAATTTGTTTGCATTAACGCAACAAAATTATTTGTTTGGTTTGTTAACAAGAAAAATATTTTTTAGTAGATACTGGTAATGTGATCAAAATATTTTTTTAATATACTCACAATATACCAAGAAATATTCTCAGTATATATGAGTAAGCTTTTAGGGCAGACATTACCCTTATGGAAAAATACACTCAACTTTTGGTGTTAACCGTTAAAAAAACACCATAGAAAAACCCTTAAAGTTGGGTGTGATTTCGGACCGCCAATTGAAGGTTAACCATCATTTGAAGGTTAATTTTTAATTGGCGGTTCGAAATCACACCCAACTTTAAGGGTTTTTCTTTGGATGATGGTTAACCTTCAATTAATGGTTAATCCTTAAAAATGACGGTATAAACTATAAACCCTCAAATAAAAGTAACAAATATGGCGTCCCAATGAGAATCTCTTAAGGACTTCCGCTCGTTAAAACCGGACTCCTCGCCTCGATCCTCCCTCTCGGACGCTAGCTGCCGCAGCTCTCCCTGGTCATCCGACTCTCGTTCGGTTGGTCTCCAGAACACGCGCCGCAACGATCAATCCGTCAAGAAAGAGGTAACTCGACACGTTCGAAGAAATGCAAGCAAGTGCGGCTATCCCATACAGCACAAAATGTTTTTTAAATATTTTTAAAATATTTTTTAGGAAGATTAAAATAATTTAAAATAATTTACAAAAATATTTTTGGAATGTTTCTATGTCCGTCAGATCATGTCAGAAAAATATTTTCAAAAATATTTTTAAAAGATTGCAAATAAATATATTCAATAATATTTGTAAAATCTTTTAGAAATATTGTTTTAAAAGATTGCAAATAAATATATTCAATAATATTTGTAAAATCTTTTAGAAATATTGTTTTAAAAAATAAAATATGTTCATAATCATTTTAAAAATGCTTTAAAAATGACATAAATATAAGTCATTTAATGGTATGTATATGCCGTTATGCTTTTGTGAATTAAGAATTTTAGAAAAAAAAAAGGAAAATACATTTATTATGTATATGTCGTGTGTGCATACAGCCGCGCGGTCATCCATCCGAGTCAATACCACACCTAACGTCGCTTGACATCGATGGTCGAACGGACTAGTGTGTGTGGTGATCCTTTGATTCTGACGCTTTCTTGTTGCTTATACTCCTATATAACATATCTTTATAGTGTTCAAAAATCGTGTAATGATAATAACCGGTAAATATTAAAAATAATAACGCAATTACAATTAATGTAATAATTATTTATTAATATGAAATTTGTATATTTAACATAATATAATATTAATATAATAACGTTAACAACATGCATAATAAAGCCGTATTCCACAAACGTTTTACACATTTGTACGGACCAAGCAAAACGCGTTTGTACGTCCATACGTATCGCTCGTGTCGCTCGGCTCGCCGAGCGCACCGCACTTCTTATAGTACCCAACCGGCCGGCCGAGCGGTCGGCGACGCACGGTCTTACGCACGGCCGCTTACGGGCGCCGGTGACGAAATATCGAGACCATCGGGACTTGACCGCTGAGAGCGGACGACGACGCAAATTCGATTACCGTACGAGATATCCGGCAGCCGATCTCGGGGGTTGACGATACGCCATGTTGACGCAAAGCGAGACGAATGACACCATAATTCGGGGTACTTGTAATCGAGAGGCACGAACGCGGTCGTTACCCCTCCGGCTCTAGCGAAAAGTCCCCTTGCGGCGTGTTTGCTTCCGTGCCGCGGGTCGTTACCCTCCAGCGCCGCTCGAGCAAAAAGCTAAGTCCCCTCGCGGCGTGGTTGCTTTCGCGCGGTTGTTACCTCCGGCGACGCTCGAGCAAAACGCTAAGTCCCTCCCGGCGTGTTGCTTTCGCGCGGTTGTTACCTCCGGCGCTGAGCAAAAATTTTTTAAGTTGACCCAATACATGCCCAGTACTGAGCCGACTCTTGGCCATAGGAGCAATATCATTTCTGGCCTTATACACGGTCAGTACTGAGACGAGACGCCTCGGAACAGAATATGGTTGGATGGGGGTACTGGTCACCGAGACTGGCACAATACTGATCTAGCGGTTTATCCGCACTGGGGCAGTACCACCCATCAAGTCTTGGCAGCCAATATTGTGCCACTTCTGGGTCATGCAGACAACTCTGGCAGAAGTCCGACATTCGCACATGGGTTGCTAAATTATAGCTCTTGCTGTAAAAAAATGTTATAGTTTAATCCGACAGAACTTGGACGCTGTACCGATTCGTTCCAGCGAAAGCCACACGCTGCGAGAGAACTTAGAAATTTTTGCTCGGGCGGCACCGGAGGTAACGATTGCAGCACGAAAGCAACACGCCGCGAGGACTTAGAAATGCTCGGGCGGCGCCGGAAGTAACGACCGCGACGCAAAAGCAACACGCCGCGAAGGAACTTGGAAAACTTTTGCTTGAACGACGCCGGAGGTAACGACCGAGGCGCGAAAGCAATACGCAGCGAGAGGACTTAGAAAATTTTTGCTTAGGCGGCGCCAGAGGTAACGACCGCGGCGCGAAAGCAACACGCCGCGACGGAACTTGAAAAATTTAAAATAATATTTTTTAAATATTTTGAAACAAGATTATAAAACAATATATATGTAGATTTTAATTAATATTTTAAAAATATATTTCAAATATTTAAGAAAATATTATCTGGATGGTAAATAAAAACATTTTAAAAAATATTTCTAAAAGATTCTTAAAATATTTTTACAAACGTTATCACAAAATATTTTTAAAACCATTTTAAAATATTCCCAAAACTATTTTAAAATGTTTTTTTGCAATATTTTTATAGAAATATTTAGACATATTTTTTGAAAATATTTGTGCTGTATGGGATGACACCTAACGACCCAGTAAGCAAAAAATCATTATTACAATGTTATTGCAACAATATTCTATAACTTGTAATGTTGTTAAATATGTAGTTCTTAATGTTGTATAGAACATCATTATGACATACTTTGACCACGATTCCGAAATTTCAGTAATGTTGAAATGGAAGTGCCATAACGTTGCAAATAACATTGTGCTAACGTTTTTCTATCATTCCTGCAATGTTTTTGAGATAAAAATTTAAATGTACTATCAACTTTATTACAATATTATATTAAGATTACCGTAATATTAATTTTAAACATTTATTTAAAGTTCTTACTGATGTTTTATTTCTATTACAGGCAACATGTTTTCAATAAATATGCAATAGTAATAAAATATCTCAATATTTATTGTCTAATTAATATTTAGATTGCTTTTATAGACCAGGCTTGGACAACTTTGAGCTCCAGAACCACGACACTTCTTTTCTATCCACGGAAAGTAGGGGAGTGTCGTGGCTCCGGAGCTCGAAAAAGTTGCCCAGGCTTGTTATATACTAATCTGCATTGTAGTAGGGGAGCCCAGAATGCTAAATGGGGATTTACTCGAGCGTCGTAGAAACCTATTGGATTTTGAAGATTAGATGGTAGAAAGAAAAAAAGGTTATATAATGTACACCCTTTCATCACCGGTTCCCGAAGCGTCTACAGGTTTTCAAAAATGTAAAAAAAAATTATACGATCAAACGAACTTACCTAAGTGATGTTCGATCGTGATTATGCTGATCGTCTTGTCCGAATAGATCAATATGTAGTAACGCCAGTTGCTGCGATCCATCACAGTTTTTAAATTCCCGCTCAAATTTCGTGCCCCATCTATAGAGGGCAGGTCCGTTTCCTCATGACCTCATTACATTTGAAAGCCAACAAATTGCATATCGAATAGATCAACAGGGTTGGGAATAAAAGGGTGGGTTTGATCTATTCGGACAAGACGATCAGCATAATCACGATCGAACATCACTTAGGTAAGTTCGTTTGATCGTATAATTATGCTGCATCGTCTTGTCCTCTAGATCAATATGTAGTTGTTTAAAGTTAGATGCAATTTGTATTTGAGTACAACTCTTAGCACTTAAGCTATTAGTAAAAGGCTCTGAATTAACCACAGATCTAACCACACTCGTATTAACTGGCTGCTTATAAAATCGTGCAAACACGCTCGATTTTGGTGTCTAGCCTGTCGTTTTCCGAATTGTTTCAATGTCTACTTTTCTTCGAAACGCTGCCGATGTAGCGGCATGTCTTGTACTATGTAAGCCAAATTTATCTGCAACTATTCCACTTTTGGCCATTACGCTTTTAAGCCATCTACTAATTGACTGTGTTGCCGCAACACGATGTGGCTTTTTATATGTCAGCAACAACCTATCTTTGTTCTGACTTCTAATATCTGCCGAGCGTTCTATGTGGTGACGTAGCCCGGTTGTCATACCTAAAAGCGATTGATCTTTGAAGAACGGTAACTGTAACCTCGGCTGGATCCTTCTTGGACCTGATATCTTTATTCTAATATTTTTATTCTTATTTCTGTATCTACTTTTTTTTTTTTTTTTTTTTGTAAGTGTTTGTACTCTTTGTACCATAACTAAAGCCAACAACATGACTAGTTTCTTAGTTAATCATTCAAGCGATAGTGTCTCATGACCAGAACATTTTCACATAACTTAATACTTGGTCAGGAATCCAAATTTCCTCGTATTTCAGAGTCTAAGGCCGTAAATTCGCTATACCTCAAAAATTTCTTCTAATTGGATGTTGTCCTATTATTCCCTCAGCGATTAACGCCAAAGCTGATCGGTACAAGTTTAGTGTACCATATGTTTTTACCCGATTTTGGGCAACGTGTTAAGAATTTAAGAATTCTCACGACCGACGCTTGAAAAGGACAGATCTTCTCTTGGCCGAAGTTCCACCATAAGTTTAATGGTTTCTGATGTTGTTTAATTGATCCATCCGATAAAGATGCTATCATTACTAGGATGGAGTGTTGAGAAACGCCTTTTAAAACAAGCGCTTGCCCGATAATCTCCCTGCCCCCAGGGAAAGCGACGCTCGTGACGGGTGATGTTGCCTGCAATTATTGAATTAATAAAACCTTTTCTGATAAACCTAATCGGTTATGTAATAAGTAATTTATATATATGTATATATAATTATAGTATATATATTAGTATATATTATATAGTATATATATATATATAGGGGATATCACGCCTCTGTAGGTCAAAGAGGGTACAATCAGAACCCCTTCAGTCCTTTCAGAAATTATTTTTCTAATTGTTTGTAAGATAAACACGAACAGAGGAAAAGCTTAAGATATCGGCTAATCCATGGTACCAAAAACGCATCTACCGTCCACGCTTCTGGATTTCTATGCCAGGAGATAAACTTTTTACATCTCAAATTCACCTGCAAAGTAACAAGTCTATATCGAATTTTCTTAATGACAATTCTACTCTTTTTTACGCCCAATCCGCTATTTGGTTTTCGCTCTGTATAACCCTCGATTCTGCGTCTTTATTATCGTTAGAATGTAGGATGCGAAATCTACAGATTGCGGGTTTCGCACCGTTACCAAATTTCTTTAGATAACCTCGACAAACTATAACTCGATAACTACGAAAACTGAATATTACCCATTCGGTTTCTATATACGATAATGTTGTTGTACTGTTAATGCGTTATGATATTTCGCACGAGAGTTTATCTTTAGCGAAACATTTTAACTCATAAAATGTGGTCTATAACTTAAAAAATTAATGTGCTCTTCACGTTTCTGATTACTCCAAAACCCGTGTGTCCTTTTTTCCGTTACAGGTAACTCCCCAGCCAGTAAGGGATGCATTGCTGAAGATTTCCATCTCAACTTGATCCTCTCTTATCGGGTTTGCACACATCAATATGTTGTTCCCCCATTATTTTAAATCCGAAATTATTTCTACCGTAATATTATGTCTCTATCGTAATCTCCATTCGATTTTTTTTTTTTTTTTTTTCCCAGAGTATTTTTCTCTGTCCAAACTTTTTTGCGTACAAAAACTCGTATCTTATCGCAAAGCACACGGCTATCAATAAAATCTGCTTCCTGATTTTACAACTGAATATAAATATACTGAAATTTCTTTGCTAGATTGTATATCTGAATCCTTTTTTCCCTTTGTCAACTTTACACAAAATTCCTCCGAATTAAAAGAAAAGCCAAAAATTTTTATCTCTCGGAGGTACGAGCTTGCATTTGCTTAGATTTAGAGTCAGACCTGCTTTTAATAGCTTTTTAGTTTCCCTGACGTTTTTTATGACACTTTTGTGCTGATTTCCTAACAAGGGAACATCCTCTAGATAGAGTACTGACAAAAACCCTTTCAACCTCAATTGCTGAGCTATCGGTTTTATTACCTTAGTAAACACGAACGGAGTCGTGTACACACCGAATGGAATGCAGTTAAATTCATACAATTTATTTTTTAAAACGAAATCGGATATTTTCTACATGATTTCTACCGGAATCAAGAAATATGAATCTTTACGTATTAATCGCATTCTCTTTTTAGCCTCCATTTTTGAAATGCAATGCCGACCTAAACGAATTTAGTCCTTTTAAGTTAAGGATAAACCGCATGTCGCCGTTGGGTTTAGGAGTTAAACGTATAGTATTTTTGATTAGTTTACAAATCTCAGATTTACAAGCAACTCCTTGAGTTGTCAATCTCGATTCCATACTATTCAATCATGAATGTGGTCGCCTCTCAAATGGGATAATACAATCCTTTATACCTTACAAAATAAACGGCTCGTTAGTCAGATTTTTTCCGCACGCCGTGAAAACCTTCCGCACTCTGCCTGCTATTCTCATCGACTCTCTTGTGTTGTTTTTGGATCGAAAGTCTCTCGATTTACATCCCATCCACTGAGTGCTCCTGTAACTTATCTCGGAAGTACGGCGCCTGTTTGATCTCTGGAACTAGCTGCGAAGAAAAGAAATCGCTACATATAATCGCGCATCGACGAGCATAATCAAGTCGTTTCAAGACAAGGACATGAATTTTTGTTCAAGTATCCGTTCTGTCTGGTTGGTCGTGTACGGACGACCGAAATCTGCGATTCACTTCTCGAGACTCTGTATCGAAAGTCTTACAATGTCCGCCCCTTTGCTTGACCAAATCTTTGGAAAATTTTTCCATAGTTGGCCGCGCTTTGATTTTCGGAAAATTTTTCCCCGAACAACAGTGTAACGACTAAGCTTACCGCAGCGATGTGTTTCACGATGGGATTTAATCCCGGAATAATATGATTACCTTGTTTTGAACATATCGTGGTGTAAGTCTGACAAGATCCTACCAGCATCTGCAAATTTCCTTCGACAAATTTTTTCCGTATCAATTATTTGGTCGGTACTCTTTTCCGCCTTTAGCACCTCCGTTAATGCTCGATAGCGTTAATGCTGGTTCCCAGCTGATTTTTGGGCCCGATATTGGTAGGAATCCTACTTTACCGCCAGCGATGACAACGCGGCTTTGACTTTGGGGTTAAGTTTGGCGCTTTAGTGAGACAGCAATTGACGGATACCTATTGACGGATATTTCTCTTGAGGCTCATGCTACTGTTCTTCCGGTAGGGGTTTTCGCCGTGTAGACCATCTCGCAACTATCGGTTGTCTGTTTTACCGACCTCTCTGATGGGTGACTAGGGCGTGACGGATCTCGCAGATTCCGCTCGCCGCCCTCTTTGTCAAACCCGTACGCTGAGTTTGGTGACTCTCTCTCACTCGAGAGATCCGGACTGGAAAATGACGCATCTCGCGGGGTGACTAGGGCGTGACGGATCTCGCAGATTCCGCTCGCCGCCCTCTTTATCAAACCCGTGCGCTGATTTTTTGGTAACTCTCGCTCACTCGAGAGATCCCGACTGGAATGTGACGCATCTCGCAAATAATGCTCACCGTTCCCTTCGTCGGATCGCGCGCTCGTTGGCTGCTGCCTCCTTCGTCTGGTTTAGGTTAAGTGTCTTCGACTAGAATGTGACGTTCGTCTGATATTATCAGCGATACGCTCGCCATTCTCTTTGTCGGAACTGTTTCTCCTAGGGCATCCATTGTGACGAGATCTAGAGCGTTCTCGTCGAGGCCTCTTGTCACGGAGGCGCGCTCGCCTGTACTCGTCTTCCAGGCGTCGCAATTTACCCAAAAGGTATCCCTCAATGAGCTTCTTCGTTTCCGCGAACTGCTGACTGATTTTTCTTCTGATGGACTCATCTTATTCCTTCTATATGAATCTTGAATCCCTCGATCTTTTTCTACGACTGTCCTGGATCGCACAGAAAAACGTAATGAGATCATGAGGAAACGGACCTGCCCTCTATAGATGGGGGCACGAAATTTGAGCGGGAATTTAAAAACTGTGATGGATCGCAGCAACTGGCGTTACTACATATTGATCTAGAGGACAAGACGATGCAGCATAATAGTCACATGGAAATACTCGAGCGCGTCAGATATTGATAGTGTATATGCCCCACGTGTCTCTGATATTGGAGGTATGTTAATCTGCCGGTTTGCATGGTGCGGGTGGCTGTGCGGAAGGGTTGAAAACGGGAAAAAAAAAAATTTATTCGAGCGCGTCAGATATTCAGAGGGGATGTTAAGTGAACCCGAAAGAAGCTCCCATTCAAAAGACTGACGATTCGGACATGACGCAAGCTCATGGCGGCTTCTTGATAATGCAAAAAAAAATCGCCATTTTGAAATACTCGAGCGCGTCAGATTATTATACAGATGATTCAGCTTGATGTCCTAGTCGTGCTGACCCATAATCTGACGATTATTTGGAGGGATTTTCTTAATCTGACAAATTAAAAAAAAATTTTTAAATTAAAAAATTTTTTTTCTAATTTATTATAACTTTGCGAAAAAAATTGCAAAAGTCCTGCAAACTTAAAGTAATGTCTATTGTAATATTTTCCACAATGTGTTAGATTTGCAACCTATTTTGAGACACGCAACATTGAAATTTATTGTAAAATAACGTTTTTATTTATAATCTGGAGGAAAAAATTGCAAAAGTGCTGCAAACCAATAGAATAGCTTTTACACTTGCTCCAAACAATTGTGCCAATTTGCAACCTTCTATGTTGCACGCAATATATGTTTTTTAAATTAATGATGGAACAATTGTTTATTTGGTCGTAATTTTGCCCAAAAAATTGCAAAAGTTTTGCAAATTGGTTGCAAAAATTGAGATTATTTTTCGTCACAAGCTGTTAAGTTTGCAACCTCGGACAAGGTCCGCAACAGTGAAAAATTAGCAACAATTATTATTTTGCACTTTTCATAAGCGTGAAAAAATTGCAAAAATTTTGCAAATTTTATACGAAGTGCTTCAAATGTCTTCCCTTATCCAAATATAAATTTGCAACCTTCTACTAGTTACGCAATTATTGCAACTTATTAATGACTAATTTTGTGTTACAAAATTAATGCAAAAGTGTTGCAAATCCAGGGAAACAAATTAAAAATACATTTACACATAATGTCGAATTTGCAACCTCCTACTTGTCACGCAAAATATTCAAATCATGCTCAATACTACGAGGCCCTGATGGTTGCTTCGCACCTGTGTATGAGGCTTTAGTTTTCTATGTTGTTGTGGTGCGTGACAATAGAAAAGTACCAACCATCGGGGCCTCGTAGTATTGAGCATGATTTGGATATTTTGCGTGAAAAATAGAAGGTTGCAATTCGACATTATGTGTAAATGTATTTTTAATTTGTTTCCCTGAATTTGCAACACTTTTGCATTAATTTTGTAACACAAAATTAGTCATTAATAAGTTGCAATAATTTGCGTAACTAGTAGAAGGTTGCAAATTTATATTCGGATAGGGGAAGACATTTGAAACACTCCGTAAAATTTGCAAAACTTTTGCAATTTTTTTACGCTTGTAAAAAGTGCAAAATATTAATTGTTACTAATTTTTCAAGGTTGCGGACCTTGTCCGAGGTTGCAAACTTAACAGCTTGTGACGAAAAACAATCCCAACGTTTGCAACCAATTTGCAAAACTTTTGCAATTTTTTTGGCAAAATTACGACTAAATAAACAATTGTTCTATTATTGATTTAAAAAAAAAGTTGCGTGTAACATAGAAGGTTGCAAATTGGTACAGCTGTTCGAGGCAGTTGTAAAAGTTATTCTATCGGTTTGCAGCACTTTTGCAATTTTTTCCTCCAAGTTACAAACAAAAACGTTATTTTATAAAAAATTTCAATGTTGCGCGCTTCGAAATAGGTTGCAAATCTAATACATTGCGGAAAATATTAATTACAATAGACATTGCTTTAAGTTTGCAGGACTTTTGCAATTTTTTTCGCAAAGTTATAATAAATTAACGTTTTTTGCAATGTTAAGCATGTTCCGGATCTCGGGGATGGTTGCAAAATGAGATTTATTGTTATTTCAATTCACCCAATATCCATCAAATTTGAAAACTTTTGTAATTAAAGTGAATTGATTGTCTTTAATGACTGGCCTCTACTAAACTTTTCTGACGATTTGTGCTACTTCGGCTTGTGGAAATCGGCAGATTATATTTTTTCTGTTATTCTTGAATTATTTCCTTCAAAATAAAAAAAAATTCGACCGCGCTCGAGAATGTCAAGGTGACGTTTTTTTTTTGCAACTTTGTGACCCTCCCACTCCCTTACGTCACGCTCAAATCGTCAGATTATTGAAATGCACATTTTTCAGCATGTAATTAACCCACCTTACCTTAATCTGACGCGCTCAGAGTATTTCTAACGATCGATTTTTTTTTACTATTCTGATCGGCTGCCCTAGGACGCGCGACCCTATATTAAGGGTTTATATTTAGTGGAGGTACTCAATAGGGTGCAAGGTATCCCCCTATATGTTAATCTGTCGCGCTCGAGTAAATCCCAAAAAATCCCCTATTGGGCTCCCCTACTATTGGGGAATAATTCACTAATTATCATAAAAAAAGTTTTATTTATATAGAAATAATATATACCATATATCACATTTTCAGTTTATCACAATATAATATCTTTGGTGAAGGTCACTGATCCTAATAGAAGGTTTTAGGATAAAACTCATCTTTCAATAAAAAATCGAATACGGATACGAACAAT
>JASTWK010001271.1:0-41594 GCA_030770225.1 Temnothorax unifasciatus
ATTAAGAAAAATATGATTTTTTTCCTATTTCTCTTTCTTTTTGAGATATCTTTTCATACTGGTTTTCTTTTTCCTTCTTTTATCTGTTATTTATATATGGTTTTAATGAAATATTTTGATTGTTTATATTTTGATTATTAAATACTATTAAAAACAAAGAAATACAAAAGTGTTGCAAAGTGGCATATTACCCCCACGTGGGGGTAATATGCCATTTTTGCAACACTTTTGTATTTCTTTGTTTTTAATAGTATTTAATAATTTCATTAACCCCTTTAATAGTTTTTAATAATTTTACTTTCATCCTAACCAATATTAATAGGACGACAAATTGATCGAGTTAAAAATAGTCTAATGCTTGAAGAATATCTTATATAAAACACTAAGAAAATCCTAAAAAGCATGTTGTCATACTGTATTTACCCTATAAAAACTATAATACTGACAGGAAGTAAGTAAAACTTGGGCAAAACGTCAGATATAATATTTTTAACAATTTCACAGTATTTACAACAATGCTCCTAGCCGTAGCTTTGTTAAACATAACGAGTGGCATATTCCCCACACTGGCATATTCCCCCCAGTTACCCTACATCTCTCTATACGTCTTTATATTATAATAAAGATGTCAAGAATAATATCCGTTTAATTTCCCGATATATTGTATTGTTAGAAAATAATATTAGTGTAGTGAAATAAAGTTGGCGAATAGTCTTACCAGCAGCGAATGCCTTTTCGTTTCCGGTAATGACGACAGCAGCGATGGACGAATCTGAGTTTAAATGATCCAAAGCATGATTTACTTCGGTCATCAATTGATCGCACAGAGCATTAAAAGCCTTTGGTTTGTTCAAGGTGACAATATATGCCTACATTTTTCTTTTCACCCGCAGTCTCCATCTTAATAAATTCGTAATTGCTAGTTTGGCCTGTATCAAATCAGATTAGAACAAACTTTTTTTTATTAAAAAAGATAAAGAGATAAAAATTATATTACTTATATCTATCTAGGTTTTTGTTAAAAAGTAAATAATGATTAGCACACACAAGATAACATTTCGACCGTAATAAAATTTCAAGTATTCGGGACAGGGGTTCTAACGGTCGAAACCTGGAAGATTTCCATGACCGCTAGACACCCTGCGGGTAATAACAAAATTTTTACTATGTATATATTATATATGATTTTTATTATAAAAAGTCTTTAATTATAGCGTTGTTGTAAAATTTAGCCAAAATGCGATTATTAGAGCTGTAATATAACAGGCTGGCTTCCCATATGATTTGTATATTTCTTGCGGATAATTAATGCGCAACTAGAAAAAGATATCATTGATAATTATATTTAAATAATGCATTCCGGAACGAAAAAAAATTAAATGCTGTTTTTTCTGGTATGTATATTATCTGTAGCACACCATATGTATAGATAGAATTCATATTAATGATCGACGTTCAATGTTTTGGAAAACTACATATAAGTTATTTATCAGGCATTTAACAATTGCAGTTTTATCATAATCAATATCTTCTTTTTAGATTATGTAATCGAGAACGATCATCATCGTCAATAAGATAACGGCAGGAATGCATGCATTGAGCTACGAATAACAATTAAATTTGTACCATGTACAGGGTACAAATTAAATACAATAACAATTAAATTTGTACCATGTCTCAGAAAGAACGGAAGATCTTTTAACTTCTTGTCTAGTTTAAAGCATGATTTTGTTTTTAACATTTCAAAATTTTTAGTGAATAATTTTACGCAAACTGCCTAAAGAATTTTATATAATTTAATTGCTTTCGAGAATTTGCATAAATTTTACAGATATTAAGACTGAAAAGTAGTTTTGCACGCTCGAGATCAGATGTGCGTTCGAAGGAAAATAAACAGAACGGCAGGTTTGCTGCTTGGCGCATTTAATCTCGATTAACCCCCTGAACGTTGTTACCCACATAGCATATCAATCCTCTTCTAAAAAGGAGATGTAAAGTTTATTGTTGGCGCTTTTCCGCGATGCCGATTGGTTCTCTTGCTGCGCTTACTTCATTTGCAGCTGTCATTATATATTTTGACAGTTGTGTGTAGGGGTTAATAGTGTAATAGTAATAGCATAATGTTAAAGCTAAATAGCGCGCGCGAAGCGCGCGTCTGTGGTGTCTAGTGCATATCAAAAAGACGTTCAGAAAATATCCCGAAGATATCCTATCTCCTAAATATATCTTCGGGATATCTTCTGGACGTCTTTTTGATATGCATGCTATGTGGGTACAGGGCCAGTACAGGCATAGATCGCTCTTATAATACGAAATATCGTTCTATTTCTATTTCAAAATCTATACAAGATTATGGGGGGGTCCCGATTGCCTACAAATCGATTGCCTACAGTGTCGTTTGCCAACATCCCATTTGCCGACAATTCGTTTGCACACAAAAATTATTGCCTACAGATCGATTGCCTACAAGCTCTATTGCGCACAAATAAAAAATTAAGAGACAAATGGACGTTTGCACACAAGATTCTATTGCACACAAGACGCATTGCACACATGATATTATTGCCTACAGATCGATTGCCTACAAGCTCTCTTGCGCACAAATAAAAAATTTGGGCACGAATGCACGTTTGCACACATGACAATATTGCGCACAAGCCGCATTGCACACATAATTTACAGATCGATTATTTACAAGCTTTAGTGCTCGCAAATAAAAAATGACAAATTGTAACGTCAGAAGCAAATTTTTTCTTGTAAAATATATTAAAATAAGACATATTTTTTACTTATTTTCTATAGAAATAAACTAATACAGAGTACATGAGAACAAGGAACAGATTTTAAAGAAAGAGCATAAGGACAAAATTTATTTTAGAAAGATTGAATCAAATAAGCCATGGTTTTAGAAAATTAAGAAAATTGACGATATATATTTAATTACAATGATCATGAAAGTAAGAAGTACCGGGAGAGACACAAAGGCCGGTATTCATAGTCAGATCTTATTTCAAGACCGTCTTATAAGTAATGTCTTAAGACGCTAATACGGCTCTGTGATTGGTTTATGACATCTTAAGATTGAACTTAAGACGGTCTAAATATAAGAACCGACTATGAATACCGGCCAAAGTACACGGAAAAAAAGGATTAGCAGCAGGAGCTAAAATTTAGCTGTGACAGCTAAGATGTGTCCTTATTCTAGGGACGGCTAATGCTGTTGCTGTCCCAGCTAAATTTATTCGCTATTTGGACTTAGCTACTATAGCAACAAATTTTTGCTACAACAGACAAATGTCGTAATGTCTGTACATGGTAAGGTGTATTTAGGTACGGCTGCAACCTTTTTAGCTGCTTGTGCTAAATTACGCTTTCTATTTTAGCTAATAATTTTTTACGTTGCAGCTAATGACTTTTTCCTATAATAGCCAGAGTTTAGCCATGATACTAAGGTGGTAGCTCTTACAGCTAAGTTTGATTCAGCTACTGAAATTTAGCTACTATTGCAAAGTTATTTTTTTCCGTGTACCCTTTAAAGCCTTGTGTCCACGATGCTAGAACTGCGTCCGAGTTTAAACGTTCGGTTTAAGCCAATCAACTTGGAGCTCTTACAGAAAAGTAGCAGTTTCATTGGCTTAAACCGAAACTCGGACATAGTTCTAGCATCGTGGATACAAGACTTTAGACCAGCGAGTGAATCTGAGAGGTGAGGGGAAAAATTCATCTCTTATGCCGCGTTCACACGAGGCGTGAACCACGAACGTAAACCTATGGCCGGTATTCATAATCAGATCTTATTTCAAGACCGTCTAAAAAATATGTCTTATTTTAATATATTTTACAAGAAAAAATTTACTTCTGACGTTACAATTTGTCATTTTTTATTTGCGAGCAATAAAGCTTGTAAATAATCGATCTGTAAATTATGTGTGCAATGCGGCTTGTGCGCAATATTGTTATGTGTGCAAACGTGCATTCGTGCCCAAATTTTTTATTTGTGCGCAAGAGAGCTTGTAGGCAATCGATCTGTAGGCAATAATATCATGTGTGCAACGCGGCTTGTGTGCAATAGTATCTTGTGTGCAAACGTTTATTCGTATCTTAATTTTTTATTTGTGCGCAATAGAACTTGTAGGCAATCGATCTGTATTCAATAATATCATGTGTGCAAAGAGTCTTGTGTGCAATAGTATCTTGTGTGCAAACGTCCATTTGTCTCTTAACTTTTTATTTGTGCGCAATAGAGCTTGTAGGCAATCGATCTGTAGGCAATAATTTTTGTGCGCAAACGAATTGTCGGCAAATGGGATGTTGGCAAATGACACTGTAGGCAATCGATTTGTAGGCAAACGGGGCCCTCTCCAAGATTATACAAATATATAGATATAATTTATATTCCCTTTTTTCTTCAGATACATAAATATGTGCTCGGTACGACATGTGGTATTTTAACTCAAAGAGTACGAGTAAAGCGATAATCATTTCATGACGTACGTAGCACTTTTGTTATCAACACCGCGCATGTATTTATTATGGCAATTGACTGAATCGTTTTCTTAAAACCGCACAATGTTGCAAATTAAAAATTATATGCACAATGTGACAAAAAAAATAATTCATAAGAAATCTATATCTTATATTCTACATTGATTGAGATTAATATCCAGTAAGTACGCAAACAAATTCCTTTTATGTAGGCTCGAAAACAAGTTTTCCTACAGCGTAATGAATGTAATGGTTATAGCGGGTGTACTATATGAAAACAATGTCGCGGTCAGCTAACCGGCCGGTGATGTTCGACGCGAATGGAGAAGGGATCGATCGCGTGTTCGCAGATGATATTCGGATATACTTACAGGAATAATACCTGCGATAGCGGGCGCGACGAATTGCTGCGGTTTTCGAGCGGCGTGCGACACCCACGAGAATAAAATTTGCGACACACGGCTGGCAGACATGTTTATCATTCAGGCGCCCGTAGATAAATGTAACTTGTGAAAAGTAGTGAAATGGAACTCGTGGCCGCTGACATCACACAATTCTACCAACTTCACGGGAACACAATATTCTTCTTTCCAATATTCACGGCCAGTACTGAAAATCGCTATAGTGTACGTGACATAAACTACAGATTTTCAGTACTGGCAGTGAATATCGGAACGCATGTAGCTTAGGGGCTAGAAATATCTGGATAATGAAACGTTTGAATTACCCGGGCTTTGGTATCCGAAGAGTTGGATCCGCGAATTCACATTCAAACCGCAATTAAGAAATATTGAACAGAAAACTGATAGCGAAACTGATATAGCAAAACAATACGTTAATTTATATTAAAATCATTTATATTTATGTATTTAGTATATATATTATAATTTTGTATTTGTACTATATTATATGTTTTATTATACACTCAGAAAACATTATGCATTTTTAGATGACCGTCTTGACTTTGATTTTATAATGTCATGATTATAAAAGAACCGTTTGTGTGTGTGCAATATATAATATCTAAATTGAAAGGATTTCGTTGTAATAATTTGTGTATATTTGATATTCGGCACAGATAGTATCGTATGACACATTGCATTCTAGTTAACAAAGGCATCGTTATCCTACTTCAACGTTGTACATTCTATCTATGCAACAGTGACGTAAAACATATCATCTGGCAGCGTATTACAATTTGCAGTAGAGTAGGTATAAGATTTAAAACAAGTAAACATGTGGTGCGTATAAAATGTCAGTTGTATATATATGTTATGTACAATATATGAAAGAAACTTATTAACTGCACTTCTTTACATGATCGATTTGCGAGAATATTTAAATCTCTTAGATACCACTAGTATGGACATTTCGATGACTTGCAGTTTGCAATATTCCGTCTTTTATTAACAATAATTAGATACGTAGGCTGCGTTCGGAAATTTTATTCGGGTGCACACCAGCGTCGTTCTGTTCTTGTTCAATTTGTAGTAAATAACAAAGATAGAACGATGTGGTGTGCACCCGAGCCACCCGAGTAAAGTTTCCGAACGCAGCCTTAACATGTTGATGCGCAACGCCAGTAGTGATATTTCTCTTGGCCAACAAGCGTGTCATTCAAAAGTAGACAATAAAGTGTGAAGCCCGTGCGTGAAACGGCCATCGCGCGTCGCGAGAAAAGACAACAGCCATGCGTTTGCGCGGACTTCGATTAAAATATTATGAGCATTGTGGGAAACAAAAGTTTGTTGAATGTCTGTTGGTGTCAAGTCAATCGATCGCCTGTTCCTTCCCGGCAGAAACATTAATTCGCGAGTGTTTTGATTTCACGGTAGTATTTTCTTTACCACCTCATAGTATACGTTTCTGCTGAATTTGGCAAATTGAAAATTTAAAAATTAGTACTAGAAAATTTTTAAAATTAAGGGTCGGCAGGAGACACGGTGTGGAGACCTCTGTCGGGTTGGGTTAGCTGCGAGTCCGTATTTTATTTATTATAAATTTTTAAGAGCCAAAATGGAAAATCCGGCTCTGTACCGGGTTGCTGATCTTACTGATTAAAACGAGCATAATTTTAATAAGATTCGTTAATTAATTTGGCTAAAATTTGGGAAAAACGAATCCGTAATTCGACATGTCGGCCGGCCGGCCGTTTTTCCAAATT
Organism: Temnothorax unifasciatus; assembly: GCA_030770225.1. NCBI lineage: Eukaryota > Metazoa > Arthropoda > Insecta > Hymenoptera > Formicidae > Temnothorax > Temnothorax unifasciatus. The sequence goes on from JASTWK010001271.1 coordinate 6,650, forward strand.
TTAGCCAAATTAATTAACGAATCTCATTAAAATTATGCTCGTTTTAATCAATAAGATCAGCCGCACCGGTGCAGAGCCGGCTTTTCCATTTTGGCTCTTAAAAATTTATAATAAATAAAATACGGACTCGCAGCTAATCCAACTCGACAGAGGTCTCCACCGTGTCTCCTGCCGACCCTTAAATATTTATATCTTGCGAAAGGAAAGAAATGCTCGTTGATTTTTTCTTGTGTTAGTCAGACGTGTGTCGTTTCTCGCATAGTCATGATCAGTGTCGCGCGGCATTTTAGATATCATCAGATTCTTCTTCTTGCAATTGGATTATGGCCTTATCAGCAATCCAAACTCGTACAGTTTCAGCACATGTTATTTTTGGATATTTTTCTCAGCCTTATTGTGCCCCAGGTACATTTAAATTCGTAAACAAATTTGTAATTATATTATAATTTTTTTACTTTGATTTTTGCGATTAAAAATTCTCTTTTGAATACAATTTCACGATCGTCTGTCCATCTGATGTATGTTTGTTATTTTCATAATCTATTCGATATAGTTTATCAATTTTGCGAAAGAGTATATTATTATATTGCTATAATATATGATAAGAATTACACGGAAAGAACGGTTTTGCTGAAGTATCTAAAAATTTATCAAGATACAGGTCTGAAAACAATTTTGTTGTCATCAAAATAATTATAGTAGGTCGCTGAAGTATGATGATGCTGCAAAAAATTTTGACATTTTAGCAATCAGTTTGATCTACATAATTATTTTGATGGTGCAATAAAATTATTTTGTCAGATCTGTATCTAGCTAAATTTTTAGATACTTTAGCAAAACCGTTCTTTCCGTAATATGAATTGCTCATTACATTATTACAGTATATGGAAAAACAATCGGTTATTTTATATCTGCAGTTAAGTTAATCGCGTAAAAAAAGCTTTTTTAAATTAAAAAAATATTTTTTTTAAATAAATCTATAAGTATTGATTGTAGTTTGCAGTGTTTGTGTCTGCCAAATGCACTATCGATATCGCTATCAAGGTTCTCTCAACCGCATCATTTTTTATTATGTTTCTAATTCAATACAACTCGTTTCGAATTAACAATCAAATTGTAAGTTGGTCTTTTGTTATATGCAATTATAGTATATTGTGCACCAAGGGGCGAAAGTAGCGTTTTTCAGACGAGTGTGAAGTTTGCCGCCCGAGCCGAAGGCGAGGGCAGCAAATCAGATGAGTCTGAAAGAGCTTTCGCCCCGAGGTGCACACGATATTTTTCACAATATCTTTACGGAAAGTTCGACTTCCATGCTTAGAGAGAGGCGAGAGTAGTCAATTTCACGCCAAGGCGGCATAGCGGAAAGTAACCACTTTCCGCCCGCTATGCCGCCTTGGCGTGAAATTGACCGCTCTCGCCCCTCTCTACAGGCATGGAAAGTCGAACTTTCCGTGGAGGTGTTGTGAAAAATAATATAAATAATGTATAGAATAAATATTTTTGATAAGCCAGATTTTATACAAAATAGCTTTTTTCCAAATTTCCAACGAGACTAATCAAAAAATAAAATGAAATGTTGATACTAAAGGTGAAGCGATTATTGGAAGAGCTTCAACACACCTGTGACGAACTAGAAGATGAGAACGAAATAGCTATCATAAAGAAATATGGAAACAAAGCGAAGCGTCTTACGGGCATAATAATATGTAAGATAATTTCTCTTCATATTTAATACATATTGAAAAAGAAGAGTAGATTACTATTGTAATTAAATAAATTTATTTTATCATTTTTACTTATTCTAAATAAATTTAGATATCATATTTTGAAATATAAAAAATATAATTAGACATACAGTATCTGATCAAATGTTTTAGGACAATCATTTTTCGACAAAGTTTTATATATTAATAATTCCGTTATCAATAAGTCAACTGAATATGTAAATGTGTTGAAAAAGAAGAGATATCAAGTTATTTTGTAGATTTAAGAAATTATTAAAAAGTATATATTGCCAATGTGTGTGAGATAATCGTAAATATAATACTAAAATATTCGGACACTAGCTAAATCTTAAAATTGGCAAAATTAGTATAAACTTTGACGCAATTTTATAATATAAAGCAATAGTTTATTAATATTTATTAATATTTTTATTATCTTTGCAATTAAAAACTACTTATATTTTTTAAGGAATATATTTTTTAAGGTGAAATTATAAATTATTGTGGGAAGGGTACTCGGTCACTTTTAATAACTTGACACTTAAAAAAATGCGTGACTATTTTTAAATTGACTTACTTTTAAATATTTTTTTAAATAGTTTTTAAGATGTTTGACGAGGATTTAGATCAACTTTTTGATGATGATTACGTAACAAAAATTGGTTTTTGGATTTTTTTAGGAAAAATGTATTCAGAATTGTTGAAATATTTAGTTAAAATATTCATTAATTTTGTCCGTAGTACTTTACATTTAATACAGGAAATCAACATTACCGCCTGATAAATTTTTTCAAGTCATAATATTACAGCTGCATTCATGTTTTATTTCTAATACCTCTATGGCTGTTTTTTTTTTTTCAATGAATCTATTGAATTCTATATAATCCAAACAATTTAAATTTACTTTTTGCTGGTAAACAACATTTTCAACCAATTTGCTATAACCCAGTCGTTATGCAAACATAAATGGGGTAATTCTATTCTTCTTTGAAATTAATTTTCTTACATTTATAACGATAATAAATAAAATTATATGTCCGAATATATTTGTCCATATGACAAAAATAATAAATACACGGAATAAAAATATATTTTTGCAATAACAAATTTATTGTTATTTTAATTAAGGTTTTGCAATCGGCGCAATACTGGGTCAGTGTAATAACTGATACTGGTTCAGTATTGAGCTGATTGTAAAACCCTATATATGGGTAAATTATTTTAAAAAGTGCAGAAAAATTGGAACGTAAAGTAAGTCAACATCTTACAGCATATGTTTTATAAAAATACAGGAGAGAAATTAAGAATAGTGAACAACTTTGAAGCGTACACATCAATGATATATCAAGGATATATCAAGGATATATCAACGATATATAACAATAAAAACAATGAATTATATAATTATTTTTTTAAACATTCCTAGTGTTTTACTTCGGCAACGTAGCTGTTATTACTTCTATCATAAGTTTAGCGTTCATTCCTGGTGTTGTCTTCATGAACGAATCTCAACTGTATCACCACGTGATACAAAACAGAATGCCTGTGTACTATGTTAACCAAGAAAAATATGGTTATTTACTTCTACTGCACACCTATGCAGCCATGCTTATAGGAGGAATAGTATCGACAGCAACAGGAATGTGGCTTTTCGCCTACATTAAACATGCCTGTGGAATGTTTAGAATCGCAGGTGAAAAAAATAAATGTGAATAAATGTAACAGTTGCGTAATTGCGAAAAATTTGTTGAAAATTATTCTCATTTAGCACAAATTTACACATGAAAATAAGATTGCTATCGTATTGAAGTCACTTTTGTTACCATACGTATATGTTATGTAAATACGAATAAACTTTTCCTTAAGATAATAAATTGTTTGACGTTTGTGCAAAATCTTTATTAACAAAATTGAAAATTGTGTCTATCAGAAAAAATTTCGTGAAACATTATATTCTTATCTTTAGCAAACACATCTCATTATTGTAACAATAGCTTTTTGATGGTAGAACAGGAATTAATGTTATTTAATTTGTTGATGAAATGTTTTATAAATTAGAAAAAATACTTTTACAAACAAATTAATTTTTTAAGAAGTTTTTTTCTTTCCAAGTAACTAAATAACAAAATGATAAAACGTATGTTAAACACTAGCAAATTATTTTTTTTAATGCAATAAGATTATATGTATACTATATAATAATAAGAAAATTTTTTATAGTTACCGCATCGAGAAAGCATTGATGACAAACATAGTGAAAAAGGTTAGCTTAAACGACGAAATTATAATGTATAAAGAAATGATTCTGGCGGTAGATATTCATCGTAAAGCTATCAAGTTAGTATTATCATCAGTATATATCAAGTTAGTATATCTACTAATAGCAATATAATGTAAATAATAATATTTTATGTTTTTTAAAGGTTCCCTAAGGGTCTATTTGATAATTTCCAAAAATTAATGTTTTTTTTAATAACAGTTTATGTGATTTGTTTGAGCCTCAATTTTTATGGAGTGAGTTCTCGCATTATTATTAGACGTATTTTGGTGTGAACAGTGTCATATTTTACGATATCAAAATTAACAAGATTTTATACAATTTTGAAAGATCTGTACGTAGGAAGAAATTTTTTGTAACTTTCTGTATTATGTAAACTTTTCAATGTGTTACGAAATGTAATTTTTTCTATATATTGCGATATGTATACACATTTGATAATCGCATTATATTTCAGATTTCTACGACATTTATTGGAGATAATATCGACTGTATAATACACCTTTTAATTGTAGGTGTAATCTTTTTAACCATATTTCTATCCAATTATTTCGGGCAAGAAATTACAGATCACAATGACCACGTATTTTCCACAGCGTAAGAGACAATAATACATGTTACAAATATATTTTGTATTATTTAATTATTTAAATGCATTGCTCTTATGTAGTTTTTAATTCACACAGTTACAATGTTCGGTGGTACATGGCACCATTACACGTACAAAAACTAATATTGTTTCTCTTGCAAAGAGGTAGCAAAACTGTCAACTTACGTCTAGGCGGAATACTTATATTATCCTTAGAATGTTTTGCTACGGTAAAAGTTTATGTTGTATATTACGTATAATATTTTGTGAATATTTATTTGTGATTTACGACATATAAGAGATATTTCATTCTAGCTAACGAAGGCATCGGTATCTTATTTCACCTTTATGTATGCCACGCAAAAGTGATATGCGATTATATCCAACAGTGATTTTTATTTTCATATAAAAGGTAAGTATAAAAGTAAATTTATTGTATTATGTCTTACTAATTGTAAGTGTCCGTACTTCCATCCATTGCACTGTTTGGATAGTCGACTCACAAATTTATAGTTTTCAAATCCTAATAATCGACGTATATACACTTGTTGTCAAAAAAATATTTTAATCACTTATGTTCATAATAATACGAAGGTAAATTCTTTCATTCAAATTCATTCACTTTTGCTAGTGTAGCGTGTTCTAAGGCTTGCATTTTGCAGTGCTTAGTACTTTATTGGCGATAATTGTAACCGATTTAGATTATTTTGACATCAGCACGACCGACAGTAAGACCGAAGAATCAACGTTACTCTTAAAGAGCGAAGGTACCGCGCGAGTGTACACGTGTACATTGAAGTATATAAAACTGCCACGATATGAGAGAGGACAACTGCGTTTGCGCGGACTTCGAGTAAACAGTGTCATGCAAATGTTTTTCTGTGCCAAGTAAACATCAGGGCGTCAAATCGATCAATCGCTCAATTGCTTTTTTCTTTCTGAATAAGAACACTATGTTATAAGTGGTTCGATCTCATGATGTAATATTAAGGTGGTATATAATTAAGCAATTTAGAATTAATGTCAAAAAGGAAAAAATTTTAAAATACCTTATAAATATTTTAAAAGGAAATGTGCGAATCCTTTTTGTCTTTTTTGCATTTTATTCAGACGAGTGTCGTTTCTCGCTAAGTAATGATCTGCATCAACCGGCATTTTAGCTTCAATCGTATTCTTCTGCTCTCGATTGGCTTATGGCCTTATGAACGATTAAAATATGTTCATCTTTAGTTATTGTTTTTTTTTTTGGTATCTTGATTAATTGTGTCGTATTCCAGGTACGTTCATCCTTTTAATCATGGATCTAGTAAATATCTGTTATAAGTATCCGTTCACGCTATATTTTTAAATGTAATAAAAATAATTTAATATATAGCATTATGCGTCGCTCGCTTTATATCAATTTAAGGCTATAAATTTTTTAGCCTTAAAAAAATTTAATCACAATGAGTATTATAAGGTATGTGTTTTACGTATGGCGTTTTCGAAGTAACATGAAATTAGTGATAATAAATATTAGTATAGAAGAATATTCTATGTACGCCTGAAATTAAATATTATGATAAAGTATTAAGTTATCGTATAATAACATAGCACTTGAAAGCGTTTGGCTGGATCAGAGTTAACATAGCATAACGTAAAATCTATATTGTATATTAATTCTAAATTTTTTGTTACATTGCTGTGTTCGAGAGAAGGCAATTATTGCATTTCCTGTTTGTTGCGTGTACTATATGGTTTCGAACTGCGCGCTTCGATGAATGACTTAACTCGTACGGCTATAATTATGTGTAAGACAACGTTTATTAATATTTAATAATTTACTCGTAATAACTCGAAATACATAGTTTATAATTGTTATAAAAGTCGCGTTAATCACTTTATTACTTAATTTAATATATTGAGAGACGTCATGTAATTAGAAATGTTAATAGGAGAATAGAATAAAAGTGTAAGTGTCGCAATATATAAGAATTTTTGTTTCTAATTATATTATATTAAGAGCACAAAAATAAATTTTATTGGTAACTGGATTGGTAACAGTACGATCATTAGCTCGCAATAATTAACAGTTAATGAATTGGTTTATGCACAAAAAAGAAATGTATAACAATATTACCTACAATTAGAAGAATAATAAGCTATGTTTTAAAAAATTTCTTTTTTTATGTTTTTAGTATTTTATGTGTGCAACATAAGTACTACTTTGTTACTGAGGATTTCACTGTATTTTCTTGATGCTGTCTTACTCGCAAACAAGTCTGAATTACATCGCGTTATGCAAAAAATTTTACCCAAGTTCTTCATCGGTCGAAAGAACTATATGTACTTAATATTATTGCATTTTTTCGGAGTTGCCTGTACAGGAGGTACTGTATTGATAGGAACAGAAATGATGCTTGTAACATACTCCAAACATGCCAGTGGAATGTTTACAATCTTCAGGTGAGAAAATAAATGTAAAAATAAGTATAGAAATATTTTGATTGTAAGCATAATCTTATTTGGTGGTATTTAAACTAATTTATATGGAAAGAAATGATTATGTTGCAGGGTGTTCGAGATCGCGAATGCTCGAGATCACGAATGCTCTTGAATTATATTCTTATTCTCATTTAGACGACTGTGTCATGAGTCACAGCAGCAGTGTAACGCGATATTTATTCATCGGACCACCTAAGAATTATTCTCCGTACGATGCCGAGTCACTCTGATTCTCCGGCACGGTCTTTTCGACGATCGATACTCTAATTTCAAAGACAATGACTATATGCACCTTCGGTCTATATTTCAGTTCGAGAAGCTTCTATTCCATGACATTTTGACCTTAGCTAAGCAGTAGTCATCCCTGGCGCGTTCTTTGTCTCGAGTGGGTATAAAAACCCGTAGAACTTACGGCGCCTCGCCATTCGTCAACAGTGTTTCAGTAGGTTAAGATCTGTCATCGATCGATATTGTGATGGTCAGTTCTCATTCACGCGCGGGCTACCCAACACTACGAGCGAGAAAGTGCTGATAGAGAATTCACTTTAAAACGCCCGCGTTCCGAGTTCACTTAAATTCAAATACATTTGTAAATTATGTCACTCTTTAATTTCGGCATTATTTTTGGTTGTTAAATAAACTATTGTGTTACTTCACGCTTCCGGTGTTAGTAGTCTCTCACGCATTATCCCTTCCTCACTCACACGCGCGCGAACACAGGGTAATCTATTTTCGGTAGAATAAGTATATTATTGTGTTGTTTGTTTTGTTAGCAATATAATTTGCAGGAAAGTTATTTTGAGCGAATTAAGTTTTTTAATTAGCTTTTTCTGTTTTCCCTGTTTTCACATGACGATTGAAGAAATTTATTACGACAGCATAAAATGTAACAACAAATCGTTTTCCTTTCTGTGTCTATATATAGTAGTATTTTATGGATACAATACATAAATATATCTAATATTGGTCTCACAAATTCGTTACCGCATACCATTATTAAAAATTCGTCACTTACTGATCCGATGCGCAACGGGCGGAGTAATTCGGCCACGTAGCTACGATGATACTGTAACAAAAAACAAAAGATTTAAATTAAAGAGGCGCTGAAAATGATATCAATCTTCAATCAACATAAGAGTAAATGAATTAAAATTAAAAATTAGGATTAAGAGAAATAAATTTATGGACGACAACATGATATTACTTGTTACAGCCGTGTCATGTCTGAGATTTCTAATTTCTTTTAAAGTTTTTACAAGTTATCCTAGAATTTTGAGGAATATATATAACGCCATTGACGGGTATCTACATTTTCAATCGTATGACAACGGTCGTGAGATGCGATCCTGACGAAGTGTTCTTGCGTACTCAGTGTTCCGCTTTTATATTAGTCAAATAATCAGTTTAGTATTAATTACCCTATATGCGAGCCAGACTACGAACGAAGGGAGCAATCAACTGTACCACCGTATCATAATGCCATACTTGCGATAAATACACGCGGAATGCAATGGGGGCGCGCGAATTTCTTCATTCAGTTATCCGTATGCAAGTACTATAAAGAGGAAGATTACTTTCGTAGTCACTTAATTGACATCCATTCCGCGATACAAAATATAAATATACGTAACGATAGGGCAGTCAAACGTCGGTTACTAACACGTAGCTCGCGGTGCGAGCAACGAGCGTTCTATAGATGATTTTGAATATAAGTTATGTTTGAAACTAAATATTTTTTAACTTTAGAAATTGTAGGCCCCATTAATTAGTGAATTTGCTTGTAAAATATATAAGCATATATATATATATATATATATATATATGCTTATATATGTATATGTATATTTGTCTTCCATTTTTGCGTTTGACGAGAATTACGCTTACAAGATACTTCAACGTATACAACACGTTGCATTTCGTTCGAGCCGCATAATTTGCAGTTCGGTTTTTTCTTCCGCGAGTTATCTCTACGTTTCTTCAGAAGATTATGCATTTAAGATTGCGGAACTCGTAAAAGATTCATGAAAAGCGAAACGGTGCTCTGAGAAATTGACTTTATCATTATTTGACACGACAAAGAGTCTCAAGAGTCTTATTATTTTTTTTATAAGATAATAGAAATGAGAATTACGTTGCTCGCTCATATGATTCCGCGCGGTGATTATATATTAGAAAATTTCGTCGCGCAGTTCGTGCCATAGATTATTACCATCGTATCTCGAAGGTAGTTTTTACACCTACTCGATATTCAGTGAATAAAAGCAAACTTAATGAGTTCGATGCCATTAGCAACAATTTACTGTGGGACTTGACCCTTAAGTATGAAGTGTTGTGCCACGACTGGGATAGTGCCGGCACAGGATTCGGAGATTTCGGGTCGGAGAATAAAGCTCGTCGCAACATGTGAAATAATCAGTTGAATATATTTGATTTGCCCGAAGTTACAATAATCCCCTTTATTTCAAATCCCGATACTCGCGTAACAGTAAACGATTTATAATTATTGGAGTAGTGACAGTATGTTCTCAGACGCACGTCTCCGCTTCGATGTTAATTAGCGACTGCCCACCGATTGTCGGATCCCGCGGTATTCATCCGCTTGCTGTTGCTAACTCGGGGGCTCCCGAGTTAGCGCTAGCCCTACGCGGTCAGCGTTTTTGATCGTGTCGCATTGCATCGGATGATCGGTCGTCCGATGCAATCGTCAGTCTTTTCGGCGGATGTGGATTTTACGTTTGTCGCTAGGGTCGGATTTCGTATCGGAGGCACTTGGTGTTGCCAAGTGCATTAATTACTCTCTACATCGTTGTGCGCTCACAACATTCCTTCCCCCGCGGAAAAAGAAAAACTGAGGTCTTCGAAGTTTTTCGTTATTTATTTGTTTGGGTTTTTCTTTGGATAAAGTTCCGAAAAGCCCATACCTCCGATCGTTCTGAAATTTTGTATACTATTATATTTTGATATGCTAATTATGAATATGTCAATAAAAATTGGCGCAAAGGTCATTTTCTAGGTAAAAATAAAAAAAAAATTTGCATATTTTTTAAGGTAATTCTTCAGTTTAGCTACCTCAGCACAGAAATCGATGAAATTAAGCTTATTCGACGCGTTTTTGCACGAAACGAAAGAATCTGGCAGAAAAAAGTGTCGCTCTGCTCCGCGAAAATATTTAACTGTTTAATGATTTTCATTAAAGCAGGGCACACACACACACACGTGTGTATGTCCTGCTTTATAGAAGTTGTGATTTTCGTTAAAGCAGAGCACACACACACGTGTGTATGTCCTGCTTTATAGAAGTTGTGATTTTCGTTAAAGCAGAGCACACACACACGTGTGTATGTCCTGCTTTATAGAAGTTGTGATTTTCGTTAAAGCAGGGCACACACACACATGTGTATGATCTGCTTTATAGAAGTTGTGATTTTCATATCTCCAAGTATTTTTTGTTCATAACTTTTCTATTGAGATATGTCAAACTGATTTTTTCGTTAAGATTTATTCAAGTATTTCTGAATAATATGAAACAAAATAACTTTTTGTTATCTCGTTTTTTCTTACATTATATTTTTCTCGTTAAGTACTGCTTTTACAGTAATAGCGTATAGAATATAAAAGTTGCGTTTTTAAGAGATATACAATTTTTATTTGAAACTTTTTGTTCTAAAATGTATATTTATTTAGATAATTAAAAAATATGCAAAAAAAATTTTTTTTAATTTTTACCTAGAAAATGACCTTTGCGCCAATTTTCATTGACATATTCATAATTAGCATATCAAAATATAATAGTATACAAAATTTCAGAACGATTTTCTTTTTCTTGAGAGGTTACAATCTAAGTTTTTTATATGCTAATATGTATGCTGTGGTGTCCCCCTTTAAATTCTTAATGATTCCCTTTTTTCTTTATTACATAAATGATTACAAGTATAATGCTTACTACGACTATAATTATGGTTGCGGAATCCACAGGATATATAATATTCTTATTTGCGAAAACGCTGGGTTGGTTATTTTCCACTTCCTTTTTAATTTCATCTAGGCTTAAGCTTAACTTTATTAATTCCGACGGATCTTTGATTACTGGTTCTATTTTTATTTCCTTTTCGGAATCTAATTCGTTGTCTAATATTATACTTTTTTCTGGGGTATTGGTTACATTGAATTCTGGTAAATACATTTCTACATATTTAGTATAGATTCGGTTTTTTGTTTCTAAAATTATATCTGGTGTAGTTATTTTACAATTATCGCGTAATGTTATTTTTCCGGTTTTTTCAATTTTAATTTTATTTTCTGTTAACTCATTACATTGTATTATAATTTCCGATATTTTTGGAGTGGAATATAACCATGTTTGAGGTTCGGCTAATGTTATCCAGAATGTTACCTTAGAAATAACGTGACGTTGTCTACGATTTTCTACGTATTTAGGTGCTTTTACAAAAAGTTGCACCTCGCTTGGTGCATTTGCAGTTACAAAATACACGGGAAAAATCTGATCGCATATTTTAGTAGTTTCTCGCGTACATTTATTTAAATCGCTTTCCTTTAATATTATATAATTATGATTTTCTCGGTTTATTCCTACTAGTGTGTGCAAGGGTTCTAGTAGGGTAAATACGTTATGATCGTTGTGTATTGGTACAGGTGTGATTTTTATTATTTCGTATACCGGATATGCTATTAAAGGAAACGCGAGGATAGTGTATACGTTTAAATTGTCGGAATACGCGCTTACGCTTACGTATCTTTGGATTGTATTCCAGTTTTCGGTCTGGATTTTAAATGGAAAGTTTAATCCTCTGGTTAAGTGCGAGGTTGCTTCCTTCAATTCTACGATTATGTTCTCTATGGGAAGTACGCGTGTAATTATAATGTTATTTTTTGCATATGTTAGATAGTCTGTAATGTCGTTTATGTCTGTCGTGAGGTCAGCTAGGATGGCGGTTATGAATAGTATTTGTTCGTCTATTTCCTCTCGGTGTATGAATTGGTCGTGCAGTTTCCTTGTAACGTTTGCCAGTAAATTTTCGTTGTGTGATAGCGTTTGCTGTAATTTTTCCATGTGGCCTAGTGTGGCGTTGATGATCTTCAGCTGGTTCTTTGCTGCGTGCTGTAGCGTTTGTTGCTGGTTATCAAGCATTTGTATTTGTTCGTTGATTATTTTTGCATCTTCAGCATCCATGGTACCAAATAAAGTTTTACTTATCTCTCCGATGGCGTTTATTAAACCTCGCTTAATTATGGGTGATTTGTAAATTGTTTGTAGATGTTCTAGAGCGTGTGTCGTTTTATCGTTTTCTCTCTTAGTGGTCCGGAGAGCAATCTGACAAGTATTTTTAACGTCTCCAGTTGCATAACTGCAAAGTTCTTCGGTACTCCCTAGGTATCTTTGAAGCTGCTGATGTCTGGTTTTTAATGCGGTTACGTCTATGCGTATCGCTAATTTCCATGTTGCTTTCGTTTGCTGCAGGTGTCCGATTCTCTCGAAATAGATGCCTGGCTCGTTGATAAATTGCGTCACTTCGTACGGTGGTACGGGCGACGCCGACGCTCCTGTTGTGAGGTGTTGATAGAGGATGAGAAAATTTATAATGATGCGTGATTTTATTTCTCTTAAAACATCAGATTTTTTATTTACTTTTTCTTTATGTTTCACGGGTAGGCGGACGTTCGCCGTCGCGCTATCAGTTCGCGTCGTGATCTCATGTTTCACCGCCGTGGTGTGTGTTAGCTTATCGTTTTCCAAACGAAATTTATCGCAAAAATCATCGCATTTCTGCTCCAACGCGTTTTCCTTTTTATTATTTAAAATTTTCATGCGTTCTTTACGTAATTTCTCGTGTTGTTCTTGACTTGAGTTGCGCTCTTCCGTCGCGGGTAATGTGAGTACGTCAACCGTGTCATTCACCGGCGCCTCTTCTAGAATTATATGCGGTGTGAGCATCTTGACTGTCTTCTCGGTGACGTTTAATTTGCTTATCAGACAAGCGGAATCTATGGGTTTTATCATGCAACTTCCGATAAAGACTCCCGGAATATATTTTACACGTTTTACATTACCTATTCTATTTCTATCTGTAGCTATTGTTTGCATGATTGTTTTACTGCGGGGCAATAAAATTAGCTTTTTACACGATTGGAGTTTAAACGTTGCAGTACCGATTTTCAATCGATTTTCAGCGTGGTTGGGAACGGTTTTATGTTTTTTCAGAAAATCGATTCCCAGAATGCCTTCATAGTCCATCGGGAAATCGTCTCGTACTACGTACATCGTATGCCATAGTGTTTCCTTGCCTACGAGTATTGTGGCTCGTATTTTTCCGAGGGTGTATATCTGATGTCCCGTTACGCCGGTCAGCGCTATTTTCTTTTCTCGTATTTTAGTCTTATCCTTTAATTTTCCTACCTTTATGAAGGTGATGGCGGCTCCGGAATCAAGCAAAAAATTTAGTTTTCCCTTAGTTGCTTCTCGCATCGGGAGTGTTACGAAATCGAGATTAGAATTTTGTTTTGTTTTGCTCGTCACTTGAGTAACTTTATACTCGATCGCGCGTCGCGTTTTATGTTTGCTCCGTCTCTCTTGTTTGTCACTACCGCTGCTGCGGCTGCTGCTGCTGCTGCTGTCGCTGTTTGTCGTTTCCTCTTCTGACTCTGGGGTCCTATCCCCTCGACTCTTTTCCGCCGCATTTATTTGTTTTCTTTCCCGCGAATTATATTTAGATGGGCGAGTCCGTTCTTTCTCGGGTCGTCCGTTAAGCGTCCAACAATCTTCCTGTTTATGCCCTATCTTTTTGCAATAATTGCAATACTTTTCGACGGTATTTATTCCGCTGGGCTTTTCTGCTCTCGGCAACGAGAATCTATTAGCTTGTCGGCCCGTACGGCAGTCTTGCCCGTAATGGCCTGTTTCTCCACATTTGTGGCATTCAACTCCAACGTTTCGAGCTTGTCGGGATTGTTCCTGACCGTTTTTGTTTCGGTCGATATTATAAGTCGAGCGCTGAGGAGGACCTTTCAATTTCTCCTCTGACGTGGCGCCCAAAATTGCTGCTGTGAGATTAGCGTAATTTCGTGATCGCACGATAGTTTGAATGTCATCTCGGAGTCCTAGCTGGAAATTTTCTAGCGCTAGCTCCTGCATTGTATCTAATATCGCTTTTCTTTGTTCTGAAGAATGTTCACGGTCTTCGGTCATTGATTGATATAGTTCCATTGATAATTTATCTACACGGAGTCCGTATTCTCTCGCGCTTTCGCCTGGCTTTTGCCGGAGCATATTAAATTCTTTCTGAATGTGCGTGGTGCTTCGCTTTGCTAAATAGCACATTTCTATTTCCTGCTTCAGTTGAGCGAAAGAATGTATGTCTCGCGTTTGGAAATCGTACATGGCCTTGCCCGTCAATTTCGTGCAAAGTATAGCCTTTAATAATGATTTTTCGTCTGCGGGGTTAATTTCATTCATTGCATAGGTGCTGGCGTTTAGAAATTTTTGTACCTGACTGCGCGACGTTCCGTCGATTTCCGGAATCATATCGCGGGCTTCCTTTAATTTAATGTACGTATTTATGGGATCGTGTTGGTTTCTGACGTCTTCCAACGTTCGTCCGTAAGTTATGTCGAGAGGGCCTTGGCTGCGTACGCGGCGACCTGTTTCGTCGGGGCGATCGTAATTAGCGGCTTCTATCCGGCTCATGCGATCCTGCATGTCGCGCATGACGCGAAAGATTTCGACAGAGCGCTCAAACTCCGCGGCCTCTGTACGGTTTAAGCGGTCCTGTATGTCGCGCATCATGTTCAGTATGTCAGTGATCACGGCGCCCTGTGTTTCCGCGTGTGTCGGCTCAGGGGCTCGATTTTAGTCGGACTCGACCGGTTGTTCGTTAACCGAGGGTCGGAGTCGCGCTACCTCCGCGTTGACCTGCTCGGGTGTCCTCGGCATATTGTGAGTCTCGTCGCGGGGTATATTGTCTTGAGTTGCTCTCCCTCGCTGGCTCATAATGTCTTCCTCGGACTCCCAGTCAGATTCGACTATACTGCTGTCGGGCGACGAGAGGAAGTATGCGCTGCTATTTGTACTGCCTGCGCCGTCTGGGTGTGCGTCGGTTTCAGTCGGGGTCAGTCTACCGTCGCCGTTATTATTTTTGCGCGTTAAACTTGCGTCTACTTCGTCGAACGAAAATTCGCGTTCTATTACAACGTTCGGGTGCAATTCTAGCACCGACGAGTTTTCGTCTGACAATCGCGAGTCTAAGTTCTGTCGCACGCGGTCTAACGCTTCGCTAACGGTACGTCTATTTACGCGTACGGGGCTTCGCGAGCTATATTCAATTGCGCGCCGCGCTGTCTCGCTGTGCAAGAACAATTCGTTTCGGACGGGACTGGACGGGGTGATTTCGCCGTCTGACATTAAGTTTTGCTATCGGCGTACACGGTCCGTATCGAGTCGCTCGCGAATTTTTACATTCGGCGCTCGCAATAATAGATTGGAACGGACTTACAGTAACGCCGTGTAACGCATCGTGTCTGTTTTCCGTTGATTCGGGTTCTGCAGGGCCGCCTGGCTGCTTCGCCTCGTCCCTGCTTCGCTGCTTCGGGCTGGCGAGTCCGTGCGGTAGGTCGGGGCCTTCTCCGGTGTCGCTGATAGCTGCTACCGGGTGCTTCCTTCTTCTGGAACGGGCCGCTATCGGGTGCTTCCTTCCTCTGGAGCGGACTGCTACCGGGTGCTTCCTTCCTCTGGAGCGGGCTGCTACCGGGTGCTTCCGTCCGGGCTGATTACACCACTTTCACTTGTTCGCTCTTTTCTTTCAGGCGAATACTCGTGACGGAAACACACGCGACGGGGACGTTCTCCGATTGCCGAAATCCCACCGCTGCCACCAATTGTTGTGCCGCGACTGGGATAGTGCCGGCACAGGATTCGGAGATTTCGGGTCGGAGAATAAAGCTCGTCGCAACGTGTGAAATAATCAGTTGAATATATTTGATTTGCCCGAAGTTACAATAATCCCCTTTATTTCAAATCCCGATACTCGCGTAACAGTAAACGATTTATAATTATTGGAGTAGTGACAGTATGTTCTCAGACGCACGTCTCCGCTTCGATGTTAATTAGCGACTGCCCACCGATTGTCGGATCCCGCGGTATTCATCCGCTTGCTGTTGCTAACTCGGGGGCTCCCGAGTTAGCGCTAGCCCTACGCGGTCAGCGTTTTTGATCGTGTCGCATTGCATCGGATGATCAGTCGTCCGATGCAATCGTCAGTCTTTTCGGCGGATGTGGATTTTACGTTTGTCGCTAGGGTCGGATTTCGTATCGGAGGCACTTGGTGTTGCCAAGTGCATTAATTACTCTCTACATCGTTGTGCGCTCACAACAGAAGCAACGTTGATCATCTCACGCCCCCATAACTCCTCGATTGAAAAAACGGGCATGCAACCATGCAAGTCCCCGCATTTTACATGTTTCTTCACGCGATAAGAAAAAATATCCGTAAATCATGACACAAGAATGTAAAGTTTCGCAAAACACGCGTTTAACCGTTGAGCATATCAAACAACGAAAAGCAAAATCCGTACTTAAGGGTTGAATCACTTCTTTTTTTACAGCCTTTTGTCTTTTGGCATAACAAGGATGACTGCTAAATTATGTCTTCGCGCGACATGTAAAAGAATTATGTGGAGAAAATAACAAAATGATTAATAAAAAATTATCTGATCTTATCACGCAAATTTTTTGATCAAAGATCCTTTTGTTAATTTTTACGCGGAACTCTTTCCAGATTTATTCCAGATTTATCTAAAAGGGAAACGTAAGTTTGGTGGACAAGTCGTTATACTCGTATATATTTGTATTATATAATTACACATATATATCGTATATATCGTATTATATAATTAACGAAAATAATCCGTTAAAACTTTTGCATCATATTGCAAATGAAACCTGCAGGTGAGGCTAAAAAGAACGCGTTTTTTTGTGTGCTAAGTAAAAGTGAAATGTATAGCATTTATTTTGCATGTAACATGAATCTACTAAACGTTTTATTAATTAACATTTTATTTAAACGGCCTGAATGAATGCGACGCATTTGAATGCTGCCACACACGATTTCAATTAACGTGCTGCAAAGGTGCCATTTCACGTTGACGCTCGACGCTCATTTTCAGCGAGCAAAAATCTTCAAAAATAATATATATATATATATATATAAGTTAAATTTATTTAAATAATATAAATAAATAAAAAATATTATTTCTAGAGTCACGTGGTTTCGCTTTGACGTTATAGCGTCAAGAAATGAAGTTAAATTTATTCAACATCCAACGTTGACACTGACTCGTCGTTGATCATCCCAGTACAATCAAAAATAAACTTCGAAATACGTAAAATATTAATTATTTTCAAGTAATAGGTAGTAATATTTTATGTATGTATATATATATATATATATATATATATATATATGTATATATATTGTTTCTTGCTGAAAATGAGCGTCGAACTATTCTATCCATTTTAGGATAACGGATCTGTGAGAAGTCGCATTTATCCATAATACACAAACTGTAATTACAAAAAAAAGTTTTTTTTTACCATTATTGCCTTTTCGATGCGGTAACTCCCATACAGCACAAATTGTTGCAGAAAGCTTCCAGAAAGGTTTGAAACCTTAGACCGTCGTGAGACAGGTTAGTTTTACCCTACTGATGACCAGTCATTGCGATAGTAATCCTGCTCAGTACGAGAGGAACCGCAGGTTCGGACATTTGGTTCACGGACTCGGTCGAGCGGCCGGTGGTGCGAAGCTACCATCCGTGGGATTATGCCTGAACGCCTCTAAGGCCGTATCCTGTCTAGTCAAAGGTGGCAATGATATATATCTCTAGGAGTATCGTGAGTCGAAAGGCTCAAAACAATGTGACACACTACTAGGCGGCCGGTCCTCGAGGACCGGTCGTCGCACGAGCTGGTTTGCCGTACGGCGCCTCTGCCCGTCGTCGGGATTTTACCGCTTACGACGGCACGGCGTCTAACGGTCGAACATGAGTTTCGCGAGTTCGATGTCGAGACTCGGAATCGTCTGTAGACGGCTTAAGTTCCCTAAAGGTTTGAAACCTTTCTGGAAGCTTTCTGCAACAATCTGTGCTGCATGGGAGTTACCGCATTGAAAAAGCAATGATGGTAAACGTGGAAAATATTAGCTTGAAAAATGAGATTATAATTCGTAAGGAAATAATTCATGCCGTAGATATTCATCGCAAAGCTGTCAAATTAGTATTTATCCAACAATAGTTATAAATACATGTATTAATATTTTCTTTTTATTAGGTTCTCTACACATTTGTTCTCCTGTTCTCCACCTTTAGAGATTACTATTCTCTTATTGATAGTAATTAAGGGTCGACAGGAGTTAGAGTTGAGACCTCTGTCGGGAGTGCTTAGCTGCGAGTCCGTATTTTATTTATTATAAATTTTTTAAGAGTTAAAATGGAAAATTCGGCTCTGTAGCGAGTTGCGGCTGATCTTACTGATTAAAACAAGCATAAGTTTAATTAGATTCGTTAATTAATTTGGCTCAAAATTTGAGAAAAACCGTTTTAAAGCAGCTTTCAAGGCCTGAAAAGCTCGGGTGTGCACCCGAGCCACCCGAGTAAAGTTTCCGAACCCAGCCTTAACATGTTGGTGCGCAACGCCAGTAGTGATGTTCCTCTTGGCCAACAAGCGTGCCATTCAAAGATACATAATAAAGTGAGAAGCCCGCGCGTGAAAGCCGTGCGTTTGCGCGGACTTCGATTAAAATATTATGAGCATTGTGGGAAACAAAAGTTTGTTAAATGTCTGTTGGTGTCAAGTCAATCGATCGCCCGTTCCTTCCCGGTAGAAACATATAATTCGCAAGTGTTTTGATTTCACGGTAGTATTTCCTCTACCACCTCACAGAGAGTTACAGTATACGTTTCTGCTGAATTTGGCAATTTGAACATTTAAAAATTAGTACTAGAAAAATTTAAATATTAAATATTTATATCTTGTGAAAGGAAAGAAATGCTCGTTGATTTCTTCTTGTGTTAGTCAGACGTGTGTCGTTTCTCGCATAGTAATGATCAGTGTCGCGCGGCATTTTAGATATCATCAGATTCTTCTTCTTGCAATGGGATTATGGCCTTATCAGCAATCCAAACTCGTACAGTTTCAGCACATGTTATTTTTGGGTATTTTGCTCAGCTTTATTGTGCCCCAGGTACAATTCGTAAACAAATTTGTAATTATATTATAATCTTTTTACTTTAATTTTTGCGATTAAAAATTCTCTTTTGAATACAATTTCACGATCGTCTGTCCATTTGATGTATGTTTGTTATTTTCATAATCTATTCGATATAGTTTATCAATTTTGTGAAAGGGTATATTATTATATTGTTATAATATATGATAAAAATTACACGGAAAGAACGGTTTTGCTGAAGTATCTAAAAATTTATCAAGATACAGGTCTGAAAATAATTTTGTTGTTATCAAAATAATTATAGTAGGTCGCTGAAGTATGATAATGCTGCAAAAAATTTTGACATTTTAGCAATCAGTTTGATCTACATAATTATTTTGATGGTGCAATAAAATTATTTTGTCAGATCTGTATCTAGCTAAATTTTTAGATACTTTAGCAAAACCGTTCTTTCCGTGATATGATGTGCTCATTACATTATTATAGTATATGGAAAAACAATCGGCTATTTTATATCTGCAGTTAAGTTAATCGCGTAAAAAAGGCTTTTTTAAATTAAACAAATGTTTTTTTTAAATAAATCTATAGGTGCGTTCGGGGAGACGCTATTAGCGCTGACAACGTCATTCTATCTCTGTTGCTTACTGAAAGTTGAACAAGGACAGGAGCACGCTCATAGCGCTAAAAGCGCGCTCCCCGAACCCAGCCTATAAGTATCGATTGTAGTTTGCAGTGTTTGTGTCTGCCAAATGCACAAGCGATATCGCTATCAAGATTCTCTCATGCGCATCATTTTTTATTATGTATCCAATTCAATACAACTCGTTTCGAATTAACAATCAAATTGTAAGTTGGTCTTTTGCTATATGCAATTAAATAATATAAATAATGTATAGAATAAATATTTTTGATAAGCCAGATTTTATACAAAATAGCTTTTTTCCAAATTTTCAACGAGACTAATCAAAAAATAAAATGAAATGTTGATACTAAAGGTGAAGCGATTATTGGAAGAGCTTCAACACACCTGTGACGAACTAGAAGATGAGAACGAAATAGCTATCATAAAGAAATATGGAAACGAAGCGAAGCGTCTTACGGGCATAATAATATGTAAGACAATTTCTCTTGATATTTAATACATATTGCAAAAAAGAGTAGATTACTATTTTAATTAAACAAATTTATTTTATCATTTTTACTTATTCTAAATAAGTCCAGATATCATATTTTGAAATATAAAAAATATAATTAGACATATAGTACCTGATCAAATGTTTTAGGACAATCATTTTTCGACAAAGAGTTATGTATTAATAATTCCGTTATCAATAAGTCAACTGAATATGTAAATGTGTTGAAAAAGAAGAGATATCAAATTATTTTGTAGATTTAAGAAATTATTAAAAATTACATATTGCCAATGTGTGTGAGATAATCGTAAATATAATACTAAAATATTCGGACACTAGCTAAATCTTAAAATTGACAAAATTAGTATAAACTTTGACGCAATTTTCTAATATAAGGCAATAGTTTATTAATATTTATTAATAATTTTATTAGCTTTGCTATTAAAAATTACTTATATTTTTTAAGGAATAGATTTTATAAGGTGAAATTATAAATTATTGTGGGAAGGATACTCGGTCACTTTTAATAACTTGACACTTAAAAAATTGCGTTACTATTTTTAAATTGACTTACTTTTAAATATTTTTTTAAATAGTTTTTAAGATGTTTGACGAGGATTTAGATCAACTTATTGATGATGATTACGTAACAAAAATTGGTTTTTGGATTTTTTTTTAGGAGAAATGTATTCAGAATTGTTGAAATATTTAGTTAAAATATTCATTAATTTTGTCCGTAGTACTTTACATTTAATACAGTAAATCAACATTACTGCCTGATAAATTTTTTCAAATCATAATACTGCAGCTGCATTCATGTTTTATTTCTAATACCTCTGGTTGTTATTTTTTTTCAATGAATCCATTGATTTCTATATAATCCAAACAATTTAAATTTACTTTTTGCCGGTAAACAACATTTTCAACCAATTTGCTATAACCCAGTCGTTATGCAAACATAAATGGGGTAATTCTATTCTTCTTTGAGATTAATTTTCTTACATTTATAACGATAATAAATAAAATTATATGTCCAAATATATTTGTCCATATGACAAATAATAAATACACGGAATAAAAATATATTTTTGCAATAACGTGTATTTATTGTTATTTTAATTACCCATATAAGGTTTTGCAATCGGTCCAATACTGGTTCAGTATTGGGCCGATTGTAAAACCCTATATATGGGGTATATTATTTTGAAAAGTGCAGAAAAATTGGAACGTTAAGTAAGTCAACATCTTACAGAATATGTTTTATAAAAATACAGGAGAGAAATTAAGAATAGTGAACAACTTTGAAGCGTACACATCAAGGATATATCAAGGATATATCAACGATATATAACAATAAAAACAGTGAATTATATAATTATTTTTTTAAACATTCCTAGTGTTTTCCGTCGGCAACGTAGCTGTTATTACTTCTGTCATAAGTTTGGCGTTTATTCCTGGTGTTGTCTTCATAAACGAATCTAAAGTGTATCACTACGTGCAAAACGTAATGCCTGTGTACTATGTTAGCCAAGAAAAATATGGTTATTTACCTCTACTGCACGTTTATGCAGTTATGCTTATGGGAGCAATTATATTAACAGCAACAGGAATGTGGCTCTACGCCTACCTTAAACATGCCTGTGGAATGCTTAGAATCGCCAGGTGAAAAATATAAATGTCAATAAATGTAACAGTTGCGTAATTGCGAAAAATTTGTTGAAAATTATTCTCATTTAGCACAAATTTACACATGAAAATAATGTTGCTATCATTTTGAAGTCACTTTTATTACCACATATGTATATGTTATGTAAATACAAATAAACTTTTCTTTAAGATAATAAATTGTTTGACGTTTTTGCAAAATCTTTATTAACAAAATTGAAAATTGTGTCTATCAGAAAAAATTTCGTGAAACATTATATTCTTATCTTTAGCAAACACATCTCATTATTGTAACAATAGCTTTTTGATGGTAGAACAGGAATTAATGTTATTTAATTTGTTGATGAAATGTTTTATAAATTAGAAAAAATACTTTTATACAAACAAATTAATTTTTTAAGAAGTTTTTTTCTTTACAAGTAACTAAATAACAAAATGACAAAACGTATGTTAAACACTAGCAAATTATTTTTCTTAATGCAATAAGATTATATGTATACTATATAATTATAAGAAAATTATTTATAGTTACCGCATCGAGAAAGCATTGATGACAAATATAGTGAAAAAGGTTAGCTTAAACGACGAAATTATAATGTATAAAGAAATGATTCTGGCGGTAGATATTCATCGTAAAGCTATCAAGTTAGTATTTATCTACTAATAGCAATATAATATAAATAATAATATTTTATGTTTTTTAAAGGTTCTCTAAGGGTCTAATTGATAATGTCCAAAAATCAATGTTTTTTATAATAACAGCTTGTGTGATTTGTTTGAGCCTCAATTTTTATGTAGTAAGTTCTCGCATTATTATTAGACGTATTTTGGTGCGAACAGTGTCATATATATTTTACGATATCAAAATTACCGAGATTTTATACAATTTTGAAAGATCTGTACGTAGGAAGAAATTTTTTGTAACTTTCTGTATTATGTAAACTTTTCAATTTGTTACGAAATGTAATTTTTTCTATATATTGCGATATGTATACACACATGATAATCGCATTATATTTCAGATTTCTACGACATTTATTGGAGATAATATCGAAATCTATATAATTCACCTTATAATTGTAGGTATAATCTTTTTAACCATATTTCTAGCCAATTATGTCGGGCAAGAACTTACAGATCACAATGGCCACGTATTCTCCACAGCGTAAGAGATAATAATACATGCTACAAATGTATTTTCTATTATTTAATTATTTAGATGCATTGCTCTTATGTAGTTTTTAATTCACACAGTTACAATGTTCGGTGGTACATGGCACCATTACACGTACAAAAACTAATATTGTTTCTCTTGCAAAGAGGTAGCAAAACTGTCAACTTACGTCTAGGCGGAATACTTGTATTATCCTTAGAATGTTTTGCTACGGTAAAAGTTTATGTTGTATATTACATATAATATTTTGTGAATATTTATTTGTGATTTACGACATATAAGAGATATTTCATTCTAGCTAACGAAGGCATCGATATCTTATTTCACCTTTATGTATGCCACGCAAAAGTGATATGCGATTATATCCAACAGTGATTTTTATTTTCATACAAAAGGTAAGTTTAAAAGTAAATTTATTGTATTATGTCTTACTAATTGTAATTGTCCGCACTTCCATCCATTGCACTGCTTGGATAGTCAACTCACAAATTTAGTTTTCAAGTCCTAATAACACAGGCACACAAAAAAAGTGTTTTTTTGGCCGAGACATTACACTAGTGTATTCTCATGTATTTTTTCCCGCTGAATCCGAATCCGAAGTCAGAATTGTCTGATTGGCTCAAATTTATGGCGTATCCTTAAATTGCACAGGCACACAAAAAAGAAAAAAATATTTTGGCCGAGACACTACACTAGTGTATTCCCATGTATTTTTTCCCGCTGAATCCGAATCCGAAGTCAGAATTGTCAGATTGGCTGAAATTTTTTAGAGAACCTCAAAAAACTGCTCAAAATTTCTTATAAATTTGAGCAAATCTGACAATTCTGACTCCGGATTCGGATTCAGCGGAAAAAAATACATGGGAATACACTAGTGTAGTGTCTTGGCCAAAACACTTTTTCTTTTTTGTGTGTCTGTGTAATCGACGTATATACACTTGCTGTCAAAAAAGTATTTTAATGACTTATGATCATAATAATACGAAGGTAAATTCTTTCATTCAAATTCATTCACTTTTGCTAGTGTAGCGTGTTCTAAGGCCTGCATTTTGCAGTATTTTATTGGCAATAATTGTAACCGATTTATATTATTTTGACATCAGCACGACCGACAGTAAGATCGAAGAATCAATGTTACTTTTAAAGAGGGAAGGTACCGCTCAAGTATACACGTTGGAATGAAGTATATAAAACTGCCACGATATGAGAAAAGGCAACTGCGTTTGCGCGGACTTCGAGTAAACAGTGTCATGCAAATGTTTTTCTGTGCCAAGTAAACATCGGTTAAGTTTCCCTCGGCGTCAAATCGATCGATCGCTCAATTGCCCTTTTCTTTCTGAATAAGAACACTATGTTATAAGTGGTTCAATCTCACGATGTAATATTAAGGTGGTATATAATGAAGCAATTTAGAATTAATGTTAAAGGAGAAAAATTTTAAAATACTTTATAGATATTTTAATAGAAAATGTGCAAATCCTTTCTGTCTTCTTTGCATTTTATTCAGAAGCGTGTCGTTTCTCGCTAAGTAAGTGATGATCTGCATCAACCGGCATTTTAGCTTTAATCGTATTCTTCTGCTCTCGATTGGCTTATGGCCTTATAAACGATCAAAAGGGCCTAGGGGGATAAGCATGTAAAAATGGCCCCCGCAAGTATGAAGTTGATATTGGCGTCGTAAGTTAGTACCCATGTAACCTTGAACTCCTGCAAATATTAACCTTGAAATTATATTTTTGAAGGAGTTATGGAGGAAGAAAGAAAAAAAACAAAAAATTTTTTTCTCGAAAACGGCTCAACCAATTTTTATGAAAAAAATATATGTTGTAGGTATCAATAATGGTGTTTAAAAGAAAATATTTTGTAATTTTTGAACAAATAATAGAGCTGAAAAAAAAATGTTGAATTTTTCAAACAATTTTTTTTTTGTTTTTTTAGAGTGACACCTTTAATTTTTTTTGCAAAAACATTGTACTAGTATCTATTTTAACGTATAATTTTCCCAGATTTTTAAAAAATATAGTTTTGGAGTAAAAAAATAAAAATCATGGTTTTGTCACCTGATGCTCAAAGTAACGCCTTGTAGCACCGGTCAAGAAAACTGCCGCATATATATATATATATATATATACAATTCCGCGACTGCAATGTTAATTATGAACAAAATATATTATTTTTCTATTAATTATAAACAATATATTTATTTAAAAACAAGTTATCTGCAGTTAGCCTATAAGAATAATAGTTTCCAGAGTTTACCACATGGAGGTTGCAGTATGATTTTAAACTCTTCATCGGGGTGCTTTTTGATGTGAGTCCTTTCGCCTCTCACAATTGTTTTTTTAGTCTTTGTCGCTATCCGAATCAATAACTGGTATAAATCTATTATTGTTATTGATTCGGTTATTGATTCGGATAGCGACGAAGACTAAAAAATGAATTGTGAGAGGCGAGGGGACTCACATCAAAAAGCACCCCGATGAAGAGTTTAAAATCATACTGCAACCTCCACGTGGTAAACTCTGGAAACTATTATTCTTATAGGCTAACTGCAGATGACTTGTTTTTAAATAAATATATTGTTCATAATTAATAGAAAAATAATATATTTTGTTCATAATTAACATTGCAGTCGCGGAATTGTTTAATAAAAATAGATACAACATTTATACCAGTTATTGATTCGGATAGCGACGAAGACTAAAAAATTAATTGTGAGAGGCGAGGGGACTCACATCAAAAAGCACCTCGTATTGTGAGAGACGAGGGGACTCACATCAAAAAGCACCCCGTGTTGTGAGAGGCGAGGGGACTCACATCAAAAAGCACCCCAATGAAGAGTTTAAAATCATACTGCAACTTCCACGTGGTAAACTCTGGAAACTATTATTCTTATAGGCTATCTGCAGATGACTTGTTTTTAAATAAATATATTGTTTGTAATTAATAGAAAAATAATATATTTTGTTCATAATTAACATTGCAGTCGCGGAATTGTTTATATATATATGCGGCAGTTTCCTTGACCGGCGCTACAAGGCGTTTACTTTGAGCATCAGGTGACACAACCATGATTTTTATTTTTTTACTCCAAAACTATATTTTTAAAAAATCTGGGAAAATTATACGTTAAAATAGATACTAGTACAATGTTTTTGCAAAAAAATTAAAGGTGTCATTCTAAAGAAACACAAAAAAAAATTGTTTGAAAAATTTAAAAAAATTTTTTTAACTCTATTATTTGTTCAAAAATTACAAAATATTTTCTTTTAAACACCATTATTGATACCTACAACATATATTTTTTTCATAAAAATTGGTCGAGCCGTTTTCGAGAAAAAAATTTTTTGTTTTTTTTTCTTCCTCCATAACTCCTTTAAAAATATAATTTCAAGGTTAATATTTGCAGGAGTTCAAGGTCACATGGGTACTAACTTACGACGCCAATATCAACTTCATACTTGCGGGGGCCATTTTTACATGCTTATCCCCGTAGGCCCTTTGTTCGGCTTTAATTATCGTTTTTTTTTATCTTATGATATTTATATCACATATCCCACATAGCACATAATATTTTAGTAATATTACAGCAATATTATTTTTCCATTGCAATATTACAATGAAATATATAAAAATATATAAAATATATAATATATTGCAGTAATATTATTGAGATATCTCAGTAATATTAAAATGTCCGCGAAAATGAATATCAGTAATATTACTGTAATATTTGCGTGATATTTACGAAATATTATAAATAAAAACTTGTGTGATATTAAATAATATTTATTTAATATTGCTAGAAACTAAACCATTTTAATGAATTTTATTAAATTTTATCAAATTGCTATTTTTAATACTATTAAGTAATAATATTATTAATAATACTATTTTCAATACAATATTAAGAAAATAATATTGATATTATCTTTCTATCTCTTTCTTCTACTCTACAAAACTGCTCCATGCTACTCTGCACCGTATGAATTTCCACTGATAAAGAGTGACGTAACACTATAATATAAAAACTGTAATTATTATTTATATCTGATTACACAGAGTAAGTTTTATTTTGTGTGCCAATTATCTCCGTTAATTATCTCAGAAAGTATTGGTTTATTGGAAAAATTTTTCAGAAAAAAGTTGGAGGGTTCAAAGAGGAATAATTGATGATGTTATTAGATAGGTCCGGGACCCATGTTGAGCCCAGTAAAGTCCAAGTTTTTAAATAAAAACTCTTATTTTTTATTATATTATCTATTTCTACCAATTAATATAAACAACTTTTGTTTAAAACATTTTTTATTTGCATTATACTTTTTGAGATATTGAAGAAAAATTTGGTAATTTCTTTTAATATTTGGCTTATAATAGCTTGATAAATGTTTGTCGAAGGGAAAAATGATATAAGACTTTTTGACTTGATATGGTCTCAAGAATATGCTATTGCAATAAGACCCTAATTTCTTTAAATATTTGTGTATACATTTCCTTGGAGCTTTCATGTATACACAATTATTTAAAGAACTTGAAATATTATTGCAACAGTATATTTTTGATACCAAATCAAATCAAAAAGTCCTGTACCACTTTTATTAAGATATTGTAAGCTAAATATTGAAAAAATTACCAAGTTTTCCTTGAATATCTAAAAAAATATAAGGTAAATATAAAAATGTTTTAGACAAAAGTTGTTCATATTAATTAGTAGAAAAAGATAATGCAATAAAAAGGGGGCTTTTATTTAAATAATTTGGCTTGAATCCTACTGGGCTTAACACAGGTCCCAGACCCAAATTGTCTATTGGTCCTCCTTGAACCCTCCAACTTTTATCTGAAACATTTTTCCAATAAATCAATATTTTCTGAGATAATTATAGCGGAGATGATTAGCGCACGAAATAAATCACCCTGTTTATTTCATACATAATTATATATTGAAACATAAGAGTATGGGGTTAAGGGGGTACATATGAGTAGACCGCAAGAAAAAGAGGTGAAATTCGGGAATTTTTATCTTGGAAACTATTAATTCGATTCGATCCGGTTTTTTTTATTTAATAGTATCTACATTGAGGCACGTTCACAAATTTTTTTAAGGGAATTCATTCCCTCGGAGCGCTGTTCTCGTGGCCGGCGTAAAATGTGTTTTCGCAAACACGGTTTACGGTGCCCAAGATTTCGCGCAGTCAGTTGATCTGAAACGTAAAATTGAAACGGATTCTTAAATAGCAATACATAAAGCAATTTCCATCGGGAGTTTTTATTTAAAAAAATTTTTTTACCGAAACGTCGACTGTTTGAACTCAAGATTCATGTTTCGACCCAAATTTTCGACCTTTATAGTCTGATTTAAAAAAAACTAGTTGAGTAAAAAAAAATCTCCCGATGGAAACGAGATAAACTATCGCAAAACATTGTGTGTAAATTTAAAGCAAATCGGTCCAGCCGTTCTCGAAATATTCTGGGCACCGACTGCAAAAACACATTTTACGCCGGCCACGAGAACAACGCTCCGAGGGAATAAATTCCCTTAAAAAAATTTGTGAACGTGCCTCAATGTATATACATTTAAATAAAAAAAACCCGGATCGAATCAAATTAATAGTTTCTAAGATAAAAATTCCCGAATTTCACCTTTTTTTCTTGCGGTCTACTCATATGTACCCCCTTAAGTATGACTGTGTTTGGATATTTACTGTCTATACTGAAAATCTATAGTTAATGTTATACATACATTTTAGATTTTCAGTACTAAATATTAATATTGAAACGCAGTTTATACCAAGTTTAACTTTTTCTTACTTATGTATCTAATAAATAAAGCTTTCGCTCAGAAGAGTGTGATAGAAATTAAACTGCTTGGTGCTGCTCTGCGTGAACTTCCACTGGAAAGCAACGTAACACTGCAACATAATAGAAAAACAGTAATTATTGTTTACATCTAATTATATATTTTAAACATAAAAATAGGTTAAGTATGAATCTGTGTTCCGATATTCACTCTTTATATATTGAAAATCTGTTAACGTTACACGTATACTTTGGATTTTCAGTATTGGCGATTAATATTGGAAAGCATGATTTATATCAAATTTAACTTTTTCTCACTTACGTATCTAATAAATAAATCTTTTGCTCTTCTATCAAACTACTTGTTGCTGCTCTGCCACTCACACAAACCCGAGATCGCCATGGCGAGACAACAGATCGTGGACCGAAACATCCCTCATATGCGGGACATCTTTGGCTTCGGCAGCAAATGGGAGAACACACGCGGCCAGACCGAGGAGAAGGCGCCCGGCCACGATAGCGCCGTGTCGGTGAGATCCACGTCCGGTGAGGAGAAGAACAGCAAGAAGAAGAAGCCGCGTCGCCGCGACAACAGCAAGACGCTGACGGAGAGCGACGTGAAGCACCTGGAACGGCATCTCTCCATGAAGAAGACCATACGGAAGAAGATCATGCGCGACCTGCAGCAGGCCTTCGTCGAGGACCCGAATGAGTTTCGCGTGGACGACATCCCGCCGGAGCAGCTCAAGGCAGAGATCAATATCCAGAGTCTGAGCTTCGGCACGCCGTCCCAGAAGCAGGGACGCACGCGTGGCAATGCTGAGAGCATGTTCCTCAACATGTTGCGCGGTGGCGGTAAGAGATCTACTTTTATCAAAATTAATCCCTCAATGCCCCTTAGGCCACTAATTGGGAAGTTTCTTATTTTTAATTGTTTCGAGATCTTTTCAAGAAGTAATAAGTTAGCAGATAATTTTTATTACAATTTAATATACCTCGTCTTGAAATATCAGAGCAAATAACTTCGTATTTAAATGTTATCAGAATTTATATAACTCCTTCAAAAAGAAATTGTAATATTTCTTTAACAAAAAGAAGTTATAAATGTTATAATATTTCCTGCATTTCTGAGAACTGACTATCAGAAGATCAAATTGGATTCAAAGGATAATTTATTTGCAAAATAAGATCTACCTCGTATTCTAAGTTTTAGGGGGGAAAAAAAAGTACTCGACTTTGGATTTTTACATAAATCCATATCTTGCAGGTCTGGAGAAAAATGGGACGGATGGTGACAGGGATTCGGGACACGGTGGATCGCCGATCAGAGAGGCGTCCAGCGCCCAGGATACGGATGACGAGTCCAGCTACGCGTACGAGGCGCCTACCTCGACGCCAACGAAGAAGAGCGGCAACTTCTGGAGACGCTTCACCATGAAGAATCGCAACAAACGGTAAATCCCAGCGGCAGGAACCCCAGCGCGAGGAGAGAGTACCGGTACTTCATATTCTCCGTAATCTCGATAATTTTTACCAGCGTAATTAACGAGGCAGAGCTTGCAACTGTGATATACATAAACAACCAATTCATCTTCACCTCTCCCTCTCCCCCGAGACGATTCATCCGTCGAATTTTAAGAGGTTCCCGAAATTCGATCCGCGCACAAGACCGAGGATCAAGAGATTTGAACTTACAAATTTTGCACCAGCGTCTTTTTATCATTTATTATCACGACATATCACCGTACGTATTTATTGCGGACCCCGAAAGAGCCCGACAATATATCTTTCTTAAATTACAAAATAAGAAAAATTTGGATAACGATTTAATTTGTAAAATACGAAAAAGACATAAGTACTTTCCATTTTGAAGAAAGACAAAAATTGATATTACCTTATGTTTAGAGCCTTCGATTTCTCATTAGCGATGCTAAGTATTTAGACTAGCATTGGAGCAATGAAATAATAATTCGCAAATGCAATTTTAGCTGCAGTCTCCGTATTAAAAATGACTTGGCTATATATTCAAGCTTTTTTTTTAAAAAAAAAGAGAAAGAAACGAGGAGGAAAGTGCAGCTAGAACGAACAGATCTATTTAAGGATTGTCCAAACAATTCCGTTGTATGCATACTCTTTTGAAACATCGGAGAAACTTCTTAAAACTTGCCGACTTGAAATGTAACGATCAATGTGTGCCCGATAATGTAACTCCCATCTTCTGACACGTACTTAAAGGAAATGTAAAGAGTAAAATCAGAGGCAGCGAAACAGTATTTAAGGATAGTATTTAAGGATAGTTAGTTCAATTTCTCTCGATGTAAGAATGCGGCAGAAGCAGTTATGGATGATCTGTAATAAGCGTAAAAGTGGTGCGTACGGTGTGCGCACCGGTTAGTATTAGCTAGTCAACGACGCTAACAATAAGACGTACACTCGTGAGACCCGATCGATTTTCTTACTGGCAAAATTTGATATCGTATTCTTTGTAAACAAACTCGAAAGTAAAATATTTTTTAACTACTCTTACTATCAGTTCGCGAAACTTCACAGCCTTAAGGCTTTTTATCTGAGAAACATGTACGATACATATAAGGAACTTACTGGATTACGTCGTTTAATTGTGACGCATTGCATTTTCCGTTATACACTCTAACTTAAGCTATGTTGACGTTCACCGAAATTCTGTTGTTCCTACCGTTTTTCGAGGGATCTCGTTAGTATTATAGATATCGTCACTCGCGACATCGATAACGGTTCACATATTCTCATCTAATCTTCACTTTTTACTACGGTAATAATAATAATAATTATTATTCCTTTTAATATTAACTGCAACGCTATATATATTAGCTTTAAATGTATCATACTCGAGACCCACGTTATGTAAGAGCAGTAATATACTCGAATAAAAGTCTCATTTAGACGTTGTACCTGTTCTTGCATTTAGACGTTACGCCAATCATTGCATCGTTTCTTGCAAAAGATTTATTGCAGCATATATATGTATGTCGGAAGCCGGTTTTTTTCCATGATATTTCACTTTATCTTATAAAAAGAGCGAGCGTGGAGTTGAGAGCTCAGAGGATTATTTTAGCAAACTTGTTTTTATTGCAACGTTCTTATTTTATTACACAAAAGCAAACACTTTTAAATTCAAATCAAGAGTTCTGTTATTAGAAAATAATTAAGTAATTATGGAGACGTGAGCGATTCGTGCGAGTCCGTCCGATGTTATCCGTTTCTTATAGTAGGGGAGCTAGCTCCATTTTTTCGTGATTATTTCGGTACTTATGAAACTTTTTGTGGTGATTCAGAACGTTATTCAATGATCCATGATCCGGGGACTGACAAAAAAGTGGGTCGCTTTGGCTGGTATAGCCACCCACTTGTGCAAAAAAATTTTTTTTTCAAGTTATTTCGGTATGTCAGACATTTTTGGACGGCCCTACACCCACAAGCAACCCACTATTTTGTCAGTCAATTGTGCTAATAGTCATAGAATATATCAAAAAATTGTGGTGCAAAATGACTGACATACCGAAATAACTTGAAAAAAAATTTTTTGCACAAGTGGGTGGCTATACCACCCAAAGCGACCCACTTTTTTGTCAGTCCCCGGAGATTTAATTATTGAATAACATTCTGAATCACCACAAAAAGTTTCATAAGTACCGAAATAATTGAGCTAGCTCCCCTACTATTAGACAACCATCCCTCGGCCACACGCTTTGCTAGAGCGATCTTCTTCTCGATCCACTCTCGTCTCTGAACACCGCCGCAAAAATCCAAATGCGCCGTTATGTATATGTCGTAACAAATATAACAGGTAATATCTCATGTCTAACTCCTAGCTGACAAACAGACTCTCTCCTTTTTTTTTAGAAAGAGAGAAAGAGAGAGAGAGAATCAAACAGCAGTTTGATAGATTTATCAGTCAGTTAAAAGTGAAAGGCAAGATATGTTGTACATAAATTCTTATTACAAAAAAGTACAAAAATAATCTTAAAAATATTCATTAACACTTTGCGTCTCTTTTCTTACGGATAGAGATAACTGAAATCTACTCATTTGTGTATTTTGGTGAGCGCTTCTCCAGGAAAGCCGCCATTCCTTCTTTTCTATCCGCCTTAAAAACAAATTAAATTTTAACTTACAAATGAATCCATTCTTTTCACTAATTCTTTAGAATATTTAGATTAGGGTAGACCGGGGCACGTTGTCACACGGGGCACGTTGTCACATCGGCTTTATTTAAAAAACTAATAATCAGAGGACAACACCCGTTATTCCCAAAACGTGTTAGTGTATGCCCATCTTTGGTATGTTTACAGTGTTGAGATTGCTTCAGCTCTGTGTTGACGTAAAATCAACTTGACAGTTTTTTGCGACCGTAAGCAAAATTTTATTGTCTAATATTCAACGTACTGGACATGAAGCTTATGTTTTTTCAGAATAGACCTTTATATTATCTTAAAGTATGTACTTTTACCTACCGCGTGCAATACCTAACCTTATGAATATCTCAAACGTGTCGGCCATGAGGCTGTTTGGAGTAAAAAAATGCCCACGAGGCACGTTGTCACGAATTTTAATGTCATAGGTGCAATTGGGATATGGTGCGCTCCTACAAACGGAAAACTGCGAGAGCCACAGTAGTCGATCTAGAAGTAATTCGTCTTGCTGTTAAATGTGTATCAATAAGTTGCGCATTCGAGTGGAATTCTTGTATTTAGATTAAGACGAAAACTTCGTGCTTTTTGTACTTTTTTGAAATAAAATAAATGTTTCTGTGAAGGATTTTACTTTTTTACATTGCAGCGCACTATAATATATTGATATTTACGTTGAATTCAGTTTGGATAACATTTTGCATGCAATCACATTTGATGTGACAACGTGCCCCGTGACCGGGGCACGTTGTCACAAGCGACCTGTCGTTATTTATTGTTATGTAACAACTGTAGAGTAACAATCACACAAAATTCGATACTGTCCAATTGAAGCTGAGGGTTCACTCGAAATTTTGGCATATCAAAGTACTCTCAAATATTGAATGTAAAAAATACAAAAAATATTGAACAAAATGTGTGACAACGTGCCCCGGTCTACCCTAATAATCACAAACGAATTTCTTACCAGAGAGAAAGTGCTGTGGAACATTCTCTTTTCAAACATAAGTCCCTGTTGCAATGTAGTTTCGTATGCTAAAATTAACGAATTGAAATTAGATACGTCACGTACCAGTTTGGATTATATCAAATTACTTAAGCAATCCCTTAAACATTATTTTTACCGGCATTAACAGCTTCTTTGGCTATTGTCACAACCAATAGTGAGTGAGATGCAATCTTTTCGCCCAATTTCACGGCTTCTTCGACGACTTTATCGGTTGGAAAGATTTTGCTGACCAAACCTAGATAGATAAGATTTAAAAAACAAAGTTTTTAAAAAAATTAAAGTAATTCAAGCTTCAGTAAATTAAGATCAAAGGAAATAAAATGAACCGAACTAGTTCTTGTGCTTGTTATGTATTATTATCAAAATTTAGATGATTTAGATTTAAAGTTTATATATATGTATATATAAACTTAAAAAAATATATATATGTATATATTTATATACATATAAATATATACATATATATTTATACTAGCATGCCCCGTCGGGCTTCGCCCCGAAGAACATGTGTATTAAGACACGCAAATAGTCTCTCTCTCTCTCATTTTTTTAAGCCAATTTCCAAAAAAATGGGTAATGAAAAATTATATACTTTAACATTCGATCAAATATTTCCCGAAAAATTCGAAAAATTTTTGATACCGATTTTCAAAAAGATAAGTGTTAACGTATATTTACATTTTGCGCC